>APFE031366707.1:8161-29084 GCA_000404065.3 Pinus taeda
CTTTTCAACTTTTTCTTTTGATGTCTTCCTATCTACATCTACACTTATTTCTTCCAAGGACCCAGATTAAGCAGTTGAGCTCCTTTGATTCTCTACCTATCTAAGAATCTTCCAAGATTAAGTTGTTTGGACAGATTATTCATTCTCTATATTCTAAAACAGGGAATTGAAACCTAGGGAGACCAAGATTAAGCTGTTTGGACCTCCCTTTAGATGAAAACTTTACAAAAAATGGAATAACTCTTCAAAACAAGAATGCAGTAGATGAACTTTGAGTAGCATTCTTTCATGGCCTCTTTTTGGTGAGTGTTAGCAAATATGGAGCATTGCAGCATGCAAAGTATGACATATTTGGCCTGTAAAAATGTCCATCATGAAATATGAGTAACCTGCTGCAGCAGGAGGCTAACAGAGTACATTAGTCTGATCAGGAATTTTAAATGAACTAGCAGAAACAGCTAAGGCATCTACATGAGTATTCTTATCTCTTGGAATATAAGTCAAATTAAAAGCATCAAAGAAGTTTTCAACTAAATCCCATACTTCATTTCGGTAAGACCTAAGTCTAGGGTGTTTAGTCTAGTAAATATTTCTCACTTGTTTGGCAATAAGTTTTGAATCAGTAAAAACACTTAAGTTTTGAACCTTTAAGCTTTTGGCTAATTGCAATCCCAAAAGGAAAGCTTCATATTCAGCCACATTATTTGTAACTTCGAAGTTGAGCTTACATGATTGGGTAATGTTTTCTTTTTCTGGTGATATTAAACTACTCTAGCTCCTAATCCATCTTTTGTATAGGAGCCATCAAAGAATATTTTCCATATGTTAGTTTTATTTGGTACTGGACTTTCAATTACATCTTCAATTTTAACTTGAGTTTCATGCACTTGGTTTGAAGAGACTTGAAAGCAACCAAAATCTTGGTCAATTGCATAAATGGGATGGTTCCTTGGCTGGTCTATTTTACAAACAATGTGCACAAATCTCACCTCCCTATATAATCTTATTCGTTCTCCCCCATAAACTAGAATAGTAGCAGAAGCCATATCCATCTGAAGAGTTCCCCCTAATTTGGCACAGCAAGACCTTGAAAGGAGCATTCCAAATTTGGGAGGGATATCTGTGACAACTATATCAAGTACTACACTATTCACTAGAATTTGGGCAAGGGTGACTACTAAATCCTTAATCAATTCTAAGCAAGGCACCGTTTTAGAATCAAATGTGTACAAGTCATGATAGGATCTAGTTATGTCAAGTTTCAAATGATCCATGATAGTTTTTGGCATGAGGTTATGTGATGCTCCAGAATCAAGCATACAATTATACAACATGGAATCATTTGTCTTAAGAGTTACATAGAAAGGAGGCATTATTTCATCTATCATATCTGAGCTTGGACCAAAAACAACTGCTAGTTTTTCATCTTGCAAACTAATGATATCACCTTCAGCATCGACTGAGGTATTTTATATCTATTTGGAGACCTGATTTTTATACCTAGGGTTTTTAGAAAGTTTTGAAAGAGGAATTGGGATTTTAACTCTTTCTAACTCTTTTTCAACATTAAAAGTAGTCAATGCATTTTTGTCATTTTGAAGAATATCAATTAGCTGTTCTAATGGTCGAATAAAAGTTGTCTGAGTTTGAGCAGCTTTGGCACAAGATTCAATTACTGGAGTTTCCTTAGGAGGTCTCCCAGGACCAAGCATAGGCCTAAGGTCATATCTTTTGTTCAACTCTGCAATTAAAAATTCAGAGAAGGCATGGTATTTAGAAACCTGTGAAGATTATTGATCTTCTTGAACTTGATTTTGTTGTGTAAGAGGAATAATAATTGTTTGATCAAAGGAAGTATCCAAATTATTTATATCTTTAGTGATGGTCATATCATTATCATCAAGTTGTTGATCATCTATCAACAAAGGAGTGGGAACCTGCTGATCATTACTATGTCTCTGAATAATTCGTAATGGTTGATTTCTTGGATACTGACCTTGATTTTATTTTTGGGGTCTAGAAACTGTTTGTTGAGTTGTCCTAGGTTGAGTCTCAATCTTGGAAATTCTATTAGATAGATTTCTAAAAAGAGAAGTTAATTCATCTATTTTAGAATCTTCAGTTTTAGTCTTAGAGGAACTAGAATCCTCTAGTGTCGATTTGAGTTTTCTTTGGGTCTTTTCCTCTTTAGCTTTCAAAGTAGTTGAAGCAGCCCTGTTTGCTTCTACCTCAATGGAATTTTTTTACATATCTTCAAGAGTTCTTGAAGTTATCTCTCTCAGCATAACAACAAAATCATCATCAAAGGATTTAGAAAATCTAGACTTTGTTGCTGCTACAGGGGGTTTACAATCAAGGGGCATTTTATGATAAATCTTATAGAATCTTTTGATAAATTCTGATATAGGTTCATCAAAATTTCTTTTAACTTCATCAAACTCAATAAGAAAGTAAAGATAATCTTTTTTCACACCTCACTGGTTTTCAATATAGATGTAAGTTCTTCCCAATTTCTAATGGTATTTACAGGTAATTGCCTAAACCAAATTCTTACATTTCCTTCAAGTGATTTTACAAACAACCTCATGTAAACATTTTGTCATTCAATATTCATGTGATCTGCAAAGCCTAAAAAGGCTTGAAGATGGTCTTCAGCAGAAGGGCTAGTCTCTCCATTATACCTAGGAAGGTATTTCAAGTATCCAACTGGGAATGCATCAAGATTAGGAGGTAAGACTAAAGCTACATATCTAGCCTATACAATAGGTTGGAAATCCATAGTGGGAGGTGGTGTATGAGGTGTTTTTGTGGATGTAGAAGTTGAATAAGACAAAGAAGAAGTTGAAGAAGGTGATTTAGGGGTTGAATAACTAGTTGGAGATGAAGAAGGAGGGGATATCCTAAATGATTTCAAAGGTGTCCTAAGAACTAACTTTTGGTTTTGTGAATTAATACCTTTGTTTCAAAGAGTGGATTTGAATACACAGAGAAGGTCTCTTCGGGTTGTTCAGAAGTAGAAGCTTCAGTTTGCCCAAAAGTGGGAGGAAATGAATAAGTGGTAGGGGATATAAAATCTGTTGGTTTATATTCTGGTAAATTAACACCCAAGTCATATTTGGTTTTAGGAGATCCTGGTGGTAGTAAGGGTTCTGGATGAGTTTCGAATGAATGAATGAGGAATGCTGATTTAAAATCAATTCCTCTCCTTAAGAGTTCAGCAACCCTAAGTGATAGGTGGGATTAATCTGGATTGGATGGAATGTTACTATAAGGATGAAATGATGGTAAATCTTAAGAATGCAAGACTAAAGAAGAAGAAGAAGAAGAGGGTTGATGTCCCCTTCTAGAACTGGCTTTTCTCAGAATTTTTCAGGATCTAACAGAGGATCAACTAGGTTACCCTCTAAACGAGAACTAGTGTGCTTAAAAAGTGCCAGTTTGAGAGAGTGGAGTTTCCAAGTGAAGGATTTTAACCTTTATATACCTTTAATCACCTTAAAGGAATATAATACATATCATTTCCCCAAGAAAACTTAATGAAATTAGAGTCCCCGGCAACGGCGCCATTTTGATGTTGTACCTCTCAGATAAAAATGGTCAGCTATTATGTGAGAGCATCTAAGATAAATGTTTTGGGGGTTTTGTTTTAATTTGGAAGACCAATGAATGAAACAGATATAGAACTGATATACCTAACCCTTTGAATAATATCAATATCTCATCAAAGGGCTGCTATAAAATTTCACACAGTGATAATGCTTGAATAGTGGTGAGCAGAAAACAAAAAATAATATGATTATCACAATTCTCAGATACATAATTACATAATCATAAGTATGAAAACCTCTTACCAATGTTCAAAAGGTTCAAGAGAATATTCTTATGCTTATAACAAGATGCTGATGATTTATTGATTCATAGGGAATTAATTAAACAGACAATTTATTAATCCATTCTCTTTAATAATTATCACTTCAGAAGCTTATAGGAATAGATTGAGACACAATTATTCCTATCTAGTTATCTCTGTAAAGTCATAAGAATATGAAGAAAAACATAATGAGTAATACTGGAAAAACTTACATGAAACACAAACTGTGCAAAAAAGAATTCAGAATCCTTTGCTTCGTATTGAGGTTCTAGAAAAGTCAAGTACATCAAATGTCTATAAATGCTTCATCAAGGGTGCAACCCATGATAACTCATGAAGAGAGTTATTTATACAATAGTAGGATGAAAAATATCCTAAACTGCTTTTACAAAAATAAATTATTTACACAATCAAAAATAAAACTGTCTAATGATCTGGCACTACTTTAGTGTTGTGATGTTTGATGACTGTCATTGAAAAAGTTGAAAAGTGGTTGAAGCTAGCTGACTGTTCCTTCAAAAGCTAAATGTTGTTCAATTATCCTTGATTAAGTAAATATGTTAATTCTTCCTAGCATTTATTATCTGGGATAGAAATGCTTGTTATCATTCTGTAGATTTTCATCCATCTCGGTGTATTTAGTAAAAGTGGGCTTTACCAAAATATATGCTTGATTTCATCTGGGATGAAGAAAGAATCCATGAATTTTTTTATTATGAGAGTTGTATCATTGATCCTCTATTTTAACAGTCAAGGCTTTACATAGTTGTCTTCTTCTCTAAATATAGGATTTTCGATAGGTTTCTTGTTGAGTCTTGGAGTAAACAAGCTTTGAGACTAGTATTAGAGTTGTTTATCCAATGCTCTGGTCTTTGGCTAATTTCCTGCAAAAGACAACAATAGTTAAGAAAACACAGGTTCGACAGGAAATGGGATTGATGGATTTGTTTGCACAGGGATGCCTGAGGAAGGAGTTGTAGTAGCATCCTGAACGTAATTGGAGTTCAAATAGTATTATAGAGGTTCAAGGTAGAGCTGAAGGGTTTTAATGGTTTACACTATGAAATGGGAAAAAGACACGAAATAAGAGTTTTGGGGGTTTTAAAGTGTAACAGGAAACTTTTTGAATATGGCGCAAATGTTTGAATAATTGGCAGTTTATCAGGTTGGCGAGGAGGCAGTATTAAGGGCCTTCGCACCGCTTATGAGGCGAAGGTGGTTTTGAGGAGGGCTCACCCGATATACTTTAGAGCTTGACATGTAGCCTCAGGGAGGTTGGGGAAAACCACTTTATCAAACGGGTATTATTCGGCCATCGGGCACGGCCGACATGGATGTGGAGCATTAGATTAGGCGGAAGTTGATCTAACGGCAGTTGAGCGAGGGAAGTGAGTGAGTGATAAATCATGGGCTTAGGGAGGGGCCCATTGCTTTAAGCATTAGTGGTATGGGATTATTTGAGGTTAATGACGGGTTTAACATTGATCGGGCAGAGCTTAATGAAGTGATGTGTAGCGGAGATAAACGGGTGTTTATCATATGAGCGGGGAATGAACGTTTATGAAGGATATGATAGGCGAATGCAGCGGATGTGGGTCCAAGTGATTTAGTGAATGAAATGATAACATATCACAAATCCCATTCTCTTCAGCCCTGTAGGTTTTAACCCCGTACAAAACTTAGCTGCATACAAATTCTAAAACATAGAAAATAAACAATGTGAGAGCATAACACATATACACAGAGATTTTCCTCTAGATCCCAAAACCGGGACTACCAGCTTGATTTTTCATTATGTTCCTTTCAATGTTACAATACATATTTATACATGCCAAAGCATCCAATACCATGGACCAAAAACCATCACGTCCAAAGCCATGGACCGAAAACCATCGCATCCAATACCATGGACCGAAAACCATCATGTCCAAAACCATGTGCAAAAAATCATGCACAAAACCATAGGTAGGTCCGCCCAACCCCATAGAGTGGGGTTACTTGCACCCCTCAAACCCCCTGTGACCCACCCCCTTGTAACAGTCCAAAAATAAATATCTAATTAACTTTTCTAATTAACATTAAATTTAAATCAGAGTGGCACTTACCTAGCCAAATAAACATGTAATTAATAAACTAAATTCAACTATGAATAGTGCTTACCTGTGGTAGAAGTAGAATTACCGCAACAAGGTTTTGGGGACGACTCTCCACCCAATCGTAGGCTCAATTGTGCAAGGATTTTCTACAACTGGCCACCCGCGAGCCCTCAATCAACATACTACTGCCAATGATTTCTATGTCTTAGAACACCATTCTCCCAAGAGAATGAAAGATAGAATCTCAGAAAGATGGAATGCCTCCCATCCTCCTCACCATCTATTAAATAGAACAAACATTAGAAGGAGAACCACATGCACACACTCCATGTGTCTACATGCAACTTTCTTTTGATTTTTAGCTTTCTTGTTTTATTTCCTTCTTTTTGATGGTTTTCTTATTTTATTTCTATTTATTCTTATTTAGAGCTTTATTATTTTTATTTATTCTATTTATTATTTTTATTATTTTCTTTGTATATATTTTTAATATCATGTATTATTTAACATTATTATTTATTTATTTATTATTAAGGGGAGGGATATTGCTATACTAGGTTCAGCACGAGGATGTTAGCAACATGAAGTAAATAACAATAATAAATAATAAAAATAATAAAACATTAAATTTTAAATAATAAATTATATTAAAAAATATAACAAAGAAAATAAATAAAAAATAAAAATAGTAATAACCATGACTAAAGCTCTAAATACAGAATAAAAAAAAAGAAGAAGAAGAAGAAGAAATAAAGAAATAAAACAAGAAAGCTAAAAATCAAAAGAAAGTTGCATGTAGACACATGGAGTGTGTGCATGTGGTTCCCCTTCCAATGTTTGTTCTATTTAATAGATGGTGAGGAAGATGAGATAAAACAAGAAAGCTAAAAATCAAAAGAAAGTTGCATGTAGACACATGGAGTGTGTGCATGTGGTTCCCCTTCCAATGTTTCTTCTATTTAATAGATGGTGAGGAGGATGGGAGGCATTCCATCTTTCCAAGATTTTATCTTTCATTATCTTGGGAGAATGGTGTTCTAAGACATAGGAGTCACTGGCAGTAGTACGTTGATTGAGGGCTCGGAGGTGGCCAGTTGTAGCAAATCCTTGCACAATTGAGCCTATGGTTGTGTAGAGAGTCATTCCCAAAACCTTGTTGCGGTAAGCCTACTTCTACCACAGGTAAGCACTATTCATAGTTGAATTTAGTTTATTAATTACATGTTTATTTGGCTAGGTAAGTGCCACTCTGATTTAAATTTAATGTTAATTAGAAAAGTTAATTAGATATTTATTTTTGGACTGTTACATATGGTATCAGAGCAGGGCTCAACCCTTAGGACCTATGGGCATCTAAAAATATATATATATATAAATTTAGGATATTTAACTTAACTTGTTTTTGAAAGTTACAGGATGCTTACTTTCCTACGAGAAATTTCCATGGCAACTGAACTTTGGAATCGGGTTTCTAGATTTCCGCAATTTTTTATTTGTTTTCATTAATTTGTTAGCCATTTTTGACAATTGTTTGCAGGCTCTACCACAACATAAATTGAGTGGTGTGTGTTTTTATGATAGGCATCAAATAAAGCTAATCTTATTTTTTTTTTGGTTCGTTTATTAATTTTGGTAATCGACATGCACTTTCCCCATCCGCTTGGCTTGATATTCCATTAGTGGGGCGATATCCATGAATCCTCTAGTCTTATCTGTATCGACAACCATTGCTTTCGAGAAACTCCAGTATCAATTGTTCTACCTGGCATATGGGTGATATCAACCATTGGTTCCAGAACCTTCTGTCCCACTCTCATAAGCTTTCCCAATACGTGATGAGCTAGAACTATAACCATCAACATTGGAACCGTAACCATAGCCTGTAGCTCCATGGCCACCAATCATCATACCGTTATACCCAACAAACCAATATATAACTATTCAAATAAACAATTTGTGGCCAAAGAATGAAGTTCTGAGCAATTTGATTTGCTTTGCGGATAGGAAGGACTTCTTTGATTTTGTTGCGTAAGGGAGTTCTTTTTGTAATTTCTTTTGCAGGTGACAGATTTCCGTAGGGCATATGTGCTACTTGTTGTCCAGAATATTTTTAAAGTCTTCGACCCTCATCAATGGCACACTCTTTATGATCTGTTTACCGAGGGTTTATAGCTATGGTTTATTTTGGGATTCTTTGGGTTACTTTGTTACATTGTGTCGGAGAATTAACGCATCTCTGAAAGAAATCTATCATTAAACGTTGATTCCGTCAATACAATTTCTGAAACAATTGATCCCTACGGTTATCTTCAAGGTCGAAGCTTATGAGGGTTTGAAGGAAAATTAAACGTTGATCTATTCTGGAATGGTTTTGGGGCTTGAAAAATTGGATTTCGTTTGGTTTTGAGTTTATTTCTGCAAGTGGCCTGAAGAAGGTTGAAATTGTTCTCACTGGACTTTTGTGACTTCTTTTTACAGGTGTCACTGAAGCATGTTATGGGCACAAGTTCTGGAAAGTACTTGCACTTTGTTTGTTGAATTATTTGCGGCTTTGTGACTATCCTAGCGCAAACTTGTTTTGGGCATTAAGCTGTGACCTACTGGTATTGAAACTTATTGGTTAGGATCTGGTTCAAATTTGGTATATCCTAAGAGGCATCCACTTGGGCAATTGTGCACTGATCTTTAACCATGCCTTGCATCCAAAATCTCAAAACCCTTCGCCATAAGACGCAGGACGAACTCCATAGCCATGGACCACTGTATCATCAATTTTATTAACATTTTCGCCTTTGCATTTTCTGTTATTTCTCTGTTTGATTTGATGGCTAAATTCATCTCTAGATGCTCACTGTGGTTACCAACGAAGACCAAGTTATGTATCAATCTAATCTCCATGAAATCCAAGAAGAAATCGTTATTAATCCATGTAAAAGACATGAGCACAACATTTATGTGTGCACAACTCTCTGATTTCGTTTTGCATATTCCATGAGGTTAAATCCAGGGGCTCTACCCCATATGAAATTACTCGTTTGATCATTTACAAGGTTTTGTTTCATATTCAAATATTCATTTGGTCTTTCTGTAAAGTTTAGTGCCATACCGTACACCGAGATATTGCATACCTTCATCGAAAACCATGGGATTTACTCGTTTTGGAATTCTGAGAAGATAAGTGTTAGAAGTGGGATTTGAACCCATGCCCTCTTTCGAAGACCAGAACTTCACAATATTCGGATTATCCAACTGCTTCATAATTGATATCTCTCTTATAATATTTGTCATTGCAGTTTCTGAATGAGTTATTCTAATCTTATAGATTCGTGCCTTTTCCAAAGGGAATCGCTCCTACTTCGAGACTTTTCCTAGAATTGCTTCTCAGCAGTGATGGACGTGTAAAAATATGTGATTTTAGTGTAAGCCACAAATATAATTGGATTTATAGGGTTTAGGGTCATGAGGTTTAATTATTGTTTAGATTTATATGGTTTATTTGGCAGAGATTCAATAAATTCACAATATGAGAAAAAGAAGATTTAAAGGGACTGTATACTTATTAATTTGGGATTTTTTTAATAGATTGAATTTGGATTTATTTTGGCATAAGCCATACCTGTGGAGGCCAAAGATGAGCTGAAATTCGAGCAATGCGAAAGCTGGTAGTCTGCTCCGAGCACTACATATTCCTTGATGATTTTTTCTCAAGAAATGTTACCAGTCTTAGGAATCTAGAGATAAGATTTCATACAATGATAATGGCTTATGTTCTCCCTTCTCATATGGCTGCCATTATGCCTTGAGAGTGCCTGATCATTCGATAGCCACTCCATAACATTTTCCCAACAATTATTTCAACATTAGGAACCAAAATAAAATTAAAACGTAATGGGATTGTGCCATGTTGTTGTCTATCTTGCCAAGGGAGAATGGATTCAAAGGAATATTACTTAGCATCCTGGCTCACTCGGGTAAATTCATCCTTAACTTTCTTCTGTTCGTTTATAATTGCATATCTTACTGTTTATTGTATTTCAGTGGATGTAGGTTAATGGCAAAAAAGAAGAAATGAAGAGGTCAATATCAATCTCTAAGTACCACATGTTAACAATTGGGTTATCCATTTGTTTTAATTATTTATTTGGAACAATAAAATAAAAATTTTACATAAGAAAATTGATTATAATTTAACTCTTATATTAATAGTAGGGATCATTTACCATTGTAAGAATAATTGGCTATTATTTATGATTGTAAAAATAATTTGCTAATAGTTAATAATAAGGCAGTTTCTATTTCTATTAAATATTTTCTGGCTTTTCACACTTAAAATGTGCTTATAATAATTTTAAATCAACTTCTCTCTCAACTCTAGAAAGATTTGAATCTGGATGGATAGAATAACAATTATTCCATTCAAGATAAACCCAATTGATACCTATTATATTTTTAGGTGAATGAAAATTTTAAGATATTTTGGTGATTTTCATAGTTTATTTAATTGAAGATTTGCGCTATAGTGCTTCCATGCCTAGAGAATATGGGATTTTTATAATCTTTCATACCTTGAGACTATGGAGTTTTTTTTTTTTTTTATTGATCTAAAACTTTGTTATAGTGTTTTCATTTTTAAAGGACCGGGAAGGTTTTATCTATCTAAAAACTTAAAAAAAAAATTAATATGTCTTTTATCAATTAGAATTAGATTTTTTTTTTTTTTTTTTTTTTTGGTATTTTTTAAGAATTTTGGGATAATTTTTTTTGATAAATTGACAAACAATGAAGGATGGGTTAAAGTTGTAGAAAATGAGAAAAATGTTTGTGCTTAGAAAGCATCGGACTAGCTCCAAAGAATTGGTTCCTTTAGTGATGGGAAAATAACTTATTGGTGACTCCCAACACATCTCCTCAAGGGGGTGGGGGTTATACTATCTAGTCTCTAATCTATGCCTTAATTGTTTTGTACTTGGAGAAGACTATTCTAAAAATAAATTGAAAAACATAAACCTAAATGAATGGTTCTCATTACTCCCTAGCGAGATTAGTCAATAAGAAGCTTATGATTTTCCATGTTAAAGGAACAATTACCTAGCTTGGATGAGGAAATGGTACTATTGATTGTGTAAATGTTATTATTGATCTTATAGTGTGTGCAGATTTATCGACATTGTTGTCAAAAGGAACAATGGAATTGCAGGAACACGCATAGCCATAGCCGCAAGCTTACAATCTTATGTCTTATGTCTTATGCAGGCAATTTTATGTCTTATTTGAGAAATTAATATGGCTAAATGTATTGTAATTTAAGGGATGGTGTTGCCTTCGCGGGTGTGCTTGCAGGCAGGCCATATAATTAATAAAATGATTTTATTTTGTGTTGGGAGGGATAACCTTCCCATTCATCTGATCCGGTTCTAGGTCAGGTGGCAGTGTCTCTTCTTTATGGTGTGGAATATTTCTTTGGTTGTTTGATTTCTTAAATTTCCTTAGAGTAATCATTTAATAGCCATAAGAATTTCAAGATGCATTCAATAAATTTGTTTAACAATTTATTTTGTTAAAAGCAGTCCATTTAATTCTTCTAACATAAGTTATGATTGCTTAAAAAGATACTTAAATATTTCACTCTACAGCACAAAATTTCAATTTATCTTTATCCTTAAAAATCACGAATCTATAGAATTAATAGTGGTGTGACATATAATGATGAATAATATTCTTAAGCTTTTGTCATTCGAATATGGGTTGAGACAATTCTCTAAGTTTTATTCTGACATCATTATTACCTCCTAACTCATGTTTTCAATGGTTTTATACTACAAAATTTGTGATTGTTGATAATTTATGATAAAATATATCTTATTAAAACTCATAAACTCTGATAATAAGGATAACTTATTAACCTTATTATTATTATTGAGTATATTGGTTCTTATTTTATGCTTCTTCAAGTGATGAATCTTGATATTGAGTTACAGTAGTGTTTTATTTCTCATACAAGGTCTCTATATCAACCTTCTTTTCTTTTTACAATTCACAAAGCGAAATTCTAAATGAGTCACATAATTAAGATATAGTTTTATTATGACTCACTAATTCATTGGAAAAGTATATAATCTTGTAATCTTGGATGGTGATAATCTACCCATAATTGACGATGTATAATTATCTGGAAGATTGCACTATTGAAATGGTATACTGGCATGTTTTTTGTAACAAATGTTTAATGCTGGTGTAACTACTCACCACCGGTTGCATTGCAATTGCCATTCAGATTACATGTATCTACTCATTTACTACTCATATAATTTGTATATTAAAATGTCATCAAGCTAGAGGATGGTATATTTTAGTCTCAGTGGCAAATCGTACAGATTTGGATTAAAGTTTAGATGTTGAGTATAATGTTACATGAGGTTCGTGATTCAAGGTTAATTGCATATAATGGTTAAAGTTGTCTAAAGAGAAATGGAAAGGAGAAACTTGCAAAAAAAAAATTTAAGGATGATAACTAATGATAGTTCATGTGATTATGGCCAACTTGGATCAGATAATTAAGGTGGTAGAGAAGAAGTATCACAACAAAGATAATAAATTAGTAAGAAGAGACAATCTATTTTGGAACATAAAAGAAGAGTATTGTGGTATTTTCGAACATAATGGAAGAATCTGGTATAAACATAACTTGGTACTCTAAAAGTGTCACTATAAGGTCTATCTAAGGTTGATGCACATAAAGAAGAAAATATTGGCAATCAACCAATGAAGTTGAATAATTATGGTAATAATTTTACGGAACTTGGACAGTATGATAAAATGATTGGAAAGGATAAGTTGTGTGCGTGACAACATCTATAACAATTTTCCCTCTAGTGGGAGAGCCACATTGTAAAGTTTTCCATAGGTGAATAACTATATGAATGGATTAGGGATAACAAGACATATGATCAGGTAATTTTATTATGTGGATAAGCGGATTACATTTGGTAGCTATCTTAATGAATTTATTTATCAGGTATTACCCAAGTTGGAAATAGTAACAACATGTTCAAGGTATATCAGTGCTATAGGAGAGGAGGAAAAACCACAATGATTGGAGGTGAGAAATTCAAGTCAATTTAATAAAATAGAATGAAGTGAAGAAACTTCCATTTTTGAAGCCAATAGACATGGAATAGTAGGAAATCAAGATAGGGAGAAAAATAAAAATATATCTATGAATATCGGGTAGGAGGAAATGAAGGGATGTTCTATCAAGAAGAAAGTTCTTTTAAAGGTATTAATGAGTAGAGCTAGAAACATGATTGGTAATGGTCGTAATGATAATAAACGAGGAAGATATAGGAAGGAATGTTGCTAGAAATTTTATACGGATACCTTGAGAAGGATTGTGTACATAGTGACAAAAGAAGTGAAAGTCAATTAATAGATATTATAGTGGTATTGGAATCAGTAAGCCAAAGGGTAAATGGATGTAAAATCAAGGGATTTTAATTTTGAGATAGATGATTTAAATAATGATGGCATCACTAGTAATATCTTAAACAATGAATTTCACCAAAATTTCCTTTGGGAAGGAAGAATATATGACGAGGGATTAAGATTCAAGATGATGAGGCTCATATGAAATTTAATGATGTACTTAGATGATTATACCGTTGGTGTAAATGATCAACTACCTAGTAGAAAGAAGTTGAACTGATTATTGAAAAGTAATTGACAACTTGATGAAAACATCTTGACGATGTTTCATGCTGTCATGGTAGGAAGATAATGATGTACATATGGTTCTTATAGTGATAAGGTATCCATACGATAGTAGCGATATGCATAGGTATTACGACGTTATGTCAAGGTATATTGACATTTTCATTTACTACATGATGATAGGTATTTAATGTTCAATACTCATGATGGATATGATATGCATAACGTGGCATAGGAATTATGATGTTATAATATGAGGATTATTGACATGTGGTTCATTTATGTGAACTCATGATATGTCTTGATATAATTATGTTGATGGTATAACTGAAGCATGCGATAGTTCCGTACAAATCTATGACATGCATGAGCACCCAGTTCCTTATTATTCATAATGTTGCGATTAACAAAGATGAACGTTCTCATGATGACATGCAAGAGTTGGCATATGGATTATTTCCTATGATACTATGATGGTATGGTTAATGCATTGGATGCATGTTGAGATGTTATGATTCACAAGACTCCACAAATGAGCCGAGAGGGCCAGTTTATTTGATGATCTCGTGTGAGCCCGTACGCACAAGGGAGAATAAGTAACACCATATGGGCTGGGGACAAAACTCAATCAACACTACATATGCCAGTAGTTCCTTTGTCTTGTGTATAGCTCTTGATGGATAGCTCTTGAAGAGTTATGAGACCATCTTGAGGAGGCCAAGTGCCTGATGTTCTAGGCTAGGTGCTTGTTATTGGATTGGGATGTCGAAGTCTGAAAGGGATGTAAAGGACTTCGATGCCTGGGGCTGTGCACCTTAGTAGTTGTGGAGGGAGTGGGCCAGCCTTACGAGATGCCCGGGGTCATTGAGTACCAGACCAGATGCCTGCCTTGGGGCAGATGAGGTCTGAGTCAAGCGCAAGCCTTGGGGCCAGCCTTGGACTAGGATACAGATCAGGTCAGGCTTATGCCTGGTACCGAAAGTGGGAAAAAAGACAGAGATTCCTTGATATTTCCCGGGGTGTTGGGGACTTTCGATGCCTGCTAGTTATACTAGTTCAACAGAGGGTGTTGGCAACATGAAGTAAATAAAATAATAAATAATAAATAATTCAACTTAACTTCGGGACGAAGTTCCTTAAAGTGGGAGTGTATGTAATATCCCTCCCCTTAATAATAAATAATAAAAATAATAAATCGTAAATGTTAAATAATAAATGATATTAAAAATATATACAAAGAAAATAAATAAAAATAATAAAAATAAAAAATAGTAATAACCATACTAAAGCTCTAAATAAGAATAAATAGAAATAAAACAAGAAGACTATCAAAAAGAAGGAAATAAAACAAGAAAGCTAAAAATCAAAAGAAAGTTGCATGTAGACACATGGAGTGTGTGCATGTGGTTCCCCTTCTAATGTTTCTTCTATTTAATAGATGGTGAGGAGGATGGGAGGCATTCCATATTTTCGAGATTCTTTCATTCTCTTGGGAGAATGGTGTTCTAAGACATAGAAGTCACTGGCAGTAGTACGTTGATTGAGGGCTCAGGGGTGGCCAGTTGTAGCAAATCCTCGCACAATTGAGCCTATGGTTGGGTGGAGAGTCGTCCCCAAAACCTTGTTGTGGTAAGCCTACTTCTACCACAGGTAAGCACTATTCATAGTTGAATTTAGTTTATTAATTACATGTTTATTTGGCTGGGTAAGTGTCACTCTGATTTAAATTTAATGTTAATTAGAAAAGCTAATTAGATATTTATTTTCATTTTTTGGTTCATACCTGTGGTAGAAGTAGGCTTACCGCAACAAGGTTTTCGGGACGACTCTCCACCCAACCGTAGGCTCAATTGTGCAAAGATTTGCTACAACTGGCCACCCTCGAGCCCTCAACCAATGTACTACTGCCAGTGATTCCTATGTCTTAGAACACCATTCTCCCAAGAGAATGAAAGATAGAATCTCGGAAAGATGGAATGCCTCCCATCTTCCTCGCCATTTATTAAATAGAACAAACATTGGAAGGGGAACCACATGCACACACTCCATGTGTCTACATGCAACTTTCTTTTGATTTTTAGCTTTCTTGTTTTATTTCTTTACTTTTCTTTTGATTTTTAGCTTTCTTGTTTTATTTCCTTCTTTTGATAGTTTTCTTGTTTTATTTCTATTTATTCTTATTTAGAGCTTTAGTATGGTTATTAGTATTTTTTATTTTTATTATTTTTATTTATTTCTTTGTATATATTTTTAATATCATTTATTATTTAACATTTTATGATTTATTATTTTTATTATTTATTATTAAGTGATTTATTTTATTATTTATTATTATTATTATTATTATATTATTAAGGGGAGGGTATTACCCCCCCCCCCCACTACGCAATTGTGCAACAAAGGGGCGGCTCTGCCCCCCTTCTAACCCCCTAGTTAACTATGTGGGCTAATCGTGGAAAGAATATAACAGAACCCAACATTCTCCCACTTGTTGTTTTCTTTCCACAGGGGGGCACAAAAGTGCTTGGTCATTTATCCAGCCTTATAATGCCCATTGTTTCTCTACACTAAAAAAACTTCTTAGAGCCATAGATTTTGCCAATGCATTTGCAATATTCTTCAAAGTGTCCACCTTTACCAGGAACACCTTTTTGTCTTCTATCATATCCCTCACAAAGTGATACTGAACATCAATGTGCTTTGTCTTTGAATGATATGCAGGGTTCGTTGACAAGAAAATTGCACTTTGTCTATCAAAGTCTATCCTTATAGCTCCCTGTGCTAACCCCATACTTGAACACAAACTCTACAACCAAACTGCTTCCTTGCTTGTATGAGTGGCTACCATGTATTCTGCCTCTGTAGTTGATAGTGCCACTATAGATTGTTTCTTACTCATCCCACTGACTGCACCTCCAAATAGGTTAAATACATACCCGCTTGTAGATCTTCTCTGATCTAGATCTCCAGCCCAATCTACATCAACAAAGCCACGAATATCCAACACTCTGTCCAATCTTGGTCTTCCTTGATAGCACAAACCATAATCATTAGTTCCACATAAATATCTAAAAACTCGCTTCACTGTTGTCTAGTGCCCCTTCCCTGGTTTTGACATAAACCTACTCAATACTCCCACTGCATGTGCAATGTCTGGTCTAGTACAGACCACTACATACATCAGGCTATCGACTGCACTTGCATATGGAACATGGGACATGTCCTCTTCCTCTTCTTGTGTCTTGGGACATGTTGTGGTCACCAACAACCCCCCCTCTTTTGTTTGGTATTAGAAACAACACCAAGCAAAAGGGGGACCCTTAGTAAAAAATTCAAACAAAATCCCCATGAATATTTTTGTTTTTTCCTTAGAATCTTATCGGAGCAAAGCAAAGGAAACACTTCTTTTGTGAGAATATCAAACCACAAAGAAGCGATGCTAAATTCATCGCATCACATTTACCATAAGCGCTCTTAAAAGGAGAAGCTTAAGAAATCCCCGACGGCCGATGTGCGACATCGCATATCGCAGCAGCCGCATAGAGTAAGACGCAATGACTAATATCCGCGATTTGCAATTTGCAATTTGCGATTTGCGATCTCTGATCCACAATCTGCGATCTGCGATGATCCGTTATTGCGATACCACAATACTATAATACAAATTTGCGATCTGTGATCTGCGATAAGCGTGAATCTTGCTCGGCACAACATTCAAGGAAAGCTGTCCATTAATCAGAATTAGGCACGCGCCTGTAAAAATAAATTAATGATTGTACGAATGGCTACTTTTCGTTTTTCGAAGAGTTAGTTCACTTTGAATGTCATGATTATACACACGCAAGATCTGAAGCTTTCATATTAATCTTTATTTTCATTTACTCTTTTCCTTTACACAAACTATAAAACAAGAGATAAAATGGAGTAATTTTTTGCAGGAAACATCTAAGGAAAAGAGGAAAGCGCCGATGCTCGGAGAACACAGAAGAGACCTCTTCAGAAGCAGGAACCACATACGATAGGACTACAGATTCCAGAGTATCACTCAGCAGATGCTAACGACCGATAGGCCATCTGAAGCTCAGAATCAAAGGCGCACAAAAGCAGCATGATTACAAAGATACCTGAAGCTTACATGACAAAAAAGCCCAGAATGAAGAACGAAGGCAGTTTCCAATCCATAGAATTGCTCGGAAAGTAAAGTCTTCTGACTCATCAAGTCATTCGCGAAGACAGAAAACCGAAATAGCAAAAGCAGATCCAGTTTGAAGAAAATTTGGGTTATTACCAAGTATACACTCAGTCAGTGGAAGATTATCTAAAATATCTGATAGTTTATCAAAAAGTGGTGTCGGCCCTTGTTACTTCTATTTTTATAGCACACGCAAAAAGGGAAAGGCAACCAACCAACTCTTCTCAGACGAATGCTGCACACTTACAGCACTAAGGAGCAAATACAGAAATAGTTCAAAGTTAGATTTAATTTTAGAAATAATTTGTTGTATCAGAGGGACGGTCATTTGAAAACCGGATCCCAAATTTATGTAATCAAGTTAATTAGTTAGCAGTATTTAAACCCTTCTCAGGCATTTAGAGAAGGGTCCGGAGATTTGTCAAAAACTTGTCCTCAGAACATGCACTTTTGCGCCCTCAGAGGTGGTTTTGATGAATGGATGGATCAAGGTTTATTAATGTTTGTATCTGATATCTGCTACTGATGTTTGCACTTATGTACTCTTAGTAGATGTTAGAACAAAGAGAGATAAATCATTGTTGCTTGAAGCTTATGAGTGGAACCAGTCATAAATGGTACTTCTATATCTTGACTATTTCTGCTTATGTTCTTTAATTGATTTATAGTTTCAGTTGTTTATATGTCATTATAGAATGTATGGGTTATCATTGCATTTTGTACGGTGAGTCATATTTTGTATCGACATAAAATAACTTATTTACGATATGGATGCTCATAATTGTTTGCCTAATCTATGCAAATAGTTTATCTTAATGATTTCTATTCTATGATAGCGAATGATCTTTATTACCAGTTATTGTTGGAAAACTTTTAGATCGCATAATAGAAGATACACACCCGGTTAGTGTAGATTAGATGTGTTGTTTCTTACTAGATACAATAGCATAAGTTATTAAAGAGTCTAATTAGATTTGCTTTAAATTCCCTTAGATCAGCTAGTCCAAGCTACACACACACACACACCCAAGTCGGGAAACTGGTCCGTCATCCCAGTGGACCCTATACCAAACGGATAAGGAGCTGCCAACCAAGGTCCGGACCGGGTGGGTATCCCCCTTGTTGTCGACCCGATTTTTGGGTCTTCAACAGGACACTATTCAGCATATAACCTCACACCTACAGGAATAGGAACCTTTACTAGTTTACTATCCTGAATATTAAACCTTGGAAGTATTGTCTCGACATACTTCCTCTAGTTTAACCAGAGCTTCCTCTTTTATGGTCTCTTTTAATTTCCATGCCGAAATATGATTTGCAACACCAAGATCTTTCATGTCAAATTTGGAGGACAATTGGGTCTTCAAATCCTAGATAATTTCTTTATCATTTCCAACTAGCAACACATCATCCACATACAAGACCAAATAAATAACACAATCACCAATTAATTTAAAATACACACAGTGATCTGCTTTACTTCTGGTGAAGCCAAGTCCCCGTATAGATGTATCAAATTTCTGATACCACATCTTTGGTGACTGTTTTAACCCATACAAAGACTTCTTTAACTTGCATACTAGTTCTTGTTTACACTTCACCGTAAAGCCTTTAGTTTGCTTCATGTATACATCCTCTTCCAGATCCCTGTGAATAAATGTTGTCTTCACATCCATCTATTCTACCTCAAAATCAAAAGCAGTAGTAACAGATAAAAGTAATCTAATAGAAGTCACCTTGGCAACAAGAGAAAAAATATCACCAAAATCAATTCGTGACACCTGGGAATAACCTTTTGCTACCAACCGAGATTTGTATTTCTCCACCTTTCCTTCCACATTTGTCTTCTTCTTGAACACCCATTTTCTACCAATGGATTTCCTTCCAGCCGGAAACTCCACCAGATCCCAAGCCTCATTTTTGTGCAAAGATGCCATTTCACCAACCATAGACTTTTTCCAAAGTTTTCCATCCTCTGAATCTACTGCTTCCTTCATAGTTTTGGGATCATCATCAATAATAGATAAATCAAAATTTGAATAGAAAGTAGATGGACTATACCTTTCTGGATGCCTTCTTTCTCGAACTGATCTTCTCACTCCCAGAGTTTATGGCTCTTCATCTTCTGATTCCTCCTCTACTGTAGAGTCTGATTCTTCCGCCTTAGCTCAAACTCTATCTTCTAAGGTTCTTTTGGTTGGACTTCATGTTTAATAACATATTTCACCTCTCTGAACACCACATCTCAGTTGTACACAACCTTCCTTGTTACTGGGTTCCAAAGCTTATAACCCTTTAAACCATCCTTATACCGAATAAAGATGCACTTTTCATATTTACTATCCAACTTGGTTATTTTCTCCTTTGGAACGTGTACATATGCATCACATCCAAATAGTCTTAGATGTGAAATAGAGGGTTTCTTACCTGTCCATTCCTCTTGTGGAGTCTTATCCATGAACACTGATGAAGGTGATCTGTTGACCAAGTAAGATGTTATCTCCATTGCCTCCGCCCAGAGTTCCTGTCCTAACCCGACACCACTAAGCATGCTTCTTACCCTTTCCATCAACATCTTGTTCATTCTTTGTACATCTCCATTTTGCTCAGGTGTGTATGGAGTAGTCTTTTGCCGTGCTATACCACACTTCCTACAAAATTCTTCAAATTCCTTACTGCAAAACTCTCCACCGTTATCTATCCTAGGCATCTTTATCTTCTTCTCTGTCTAGTTTTCCACCAGAGCCTTAAATTCTTTAAACCTGTCAAAGACTTCAGATTTCCTTCTTAAGGAAATATATCCATGTATTCCTTGAGAATTCATCTATAAATGATACATAGTATATAGACTTACCTAGTGATGGAACCTTCACAGGTCCAAACACATCACTGTGCACAAGCTCTAATATTTGTTTCTCCCTCTTACCACTAGAGGGGAAACTCACCCTATTCTACTTCCCATATACACAATTTTCACAAAAATCAAAATCCAGAGAGCTATTACTCATACCTTCTACCATACCTTTACCATCAAGTATTCGAAGGCCCTTCTCTCCA
>APFE031366710.1:3568-22569 GCA_000404065.3 Pinus taeda
TCGGTATATATTTAAATTTTATAACTTTTAACCACTAAATTTTATCATTCTACTAATTTATAACCAAAATTTAAATAAAATGATAGCAATACATATCTTTATCAAATTAAAATCATAACATTTAAAAAAAATAAAAAAATTATAATCCTATCAAAAATAATATCAGACATGAGACTCTACGTGCTTATTCTAATTCAAGCTTATTCAAGCTTTTGTGTTCTATAATTTGTTAATTAATGAAAATTTTGGGAGAAAATTATATAGAGATTATTTGGTAGACGCTTTCAAACGAGCCAGTCTTGTTCATCATCTTGTCCCGAGGATGAATCACATTGGCTGGTTTGAAAACTATAGACCAAATATTCTCTATGTGATTTTCTCCTAAAATTTTCATGAACTAATTCTGCGTGCTTGTTACTAGTTTTAAATATTTCCTTTCGTTTTAATAGAATCTGCATGAATTTTGTGTTTTCATTTTCCTGTTCAAATTACTCAAAATCCTGAGCGATTGTTTTTTGGCGATGCTGATTGTTACTAGTTTTAAATATTTCCTTTCGTTTTAATAGAATCTGCATGAATTTCGTGTTTTCGTTTTCCTGTTCAAATTACTCAAAATCCTGAGTGATTGTTTTTTGGCGATGTTGATTCCATTGTTTGACTCGTGCATAAATGGAGTAGCTGCGAGGTTGCATTGTAAGGCCGTTCTATAAATCTCGGGTCCACTATCGATTACGTGCAGAGGTAAATAGACTCAAGGAGACGTGCAACCAACCGAGTGCATTTAAAGTTATCGAATAACAATCAGCATACGATACTCGAAGGAGTCGGTCCTGTAAACCCTTGAATCCTTAGCAAGGCAGGTCATCAAATTAATTAAAGGGGGTTGGTCATCAACATTTGTGATGTAGTTTCTTCGTTTGAGAATTGGGTTTGTTTCAGTACTCGCATGTGATTGATGGAGGTAAACGAGCAGATCGTGGGAAAGTGAACCATTGTTCGGCCCTGCTTGTAGTAATTACTAAATGAAGAAGGCAGGTCAACACAATGATTTATGTAGTTACCCATTTATGAGTCTGGTTGATTTATGTAATTACCCAATGTCACGCCCCCAATTCTTTTTTCCTTTAATTGGCCGGGTGCGGCATCGCCTAAGTAACCAACCTTTTCCATAATTATGTTACTTTATGAACTATGCCTTCATTCATGTATAAAAACCTTCAATTATATTATAATGTGTGGAAACCATTATAACAACATGATAAACGATAACAAGAACATCAAGAATATGCAAGACAAGACTTCCTTTTATTATATAAGAGATTTCATTACAATGGCCGAGAGCGTCGCTCCACAGGCGTTATAACCCAAGGCGGGCGCCCGCCTGCGCAAGAGTGCACGGCGGTCGCACCTCAACCTTCACCAAAATATACAATACAATCGCTGCCCGAACAGGCGGGCGCGCCCGTGCACACCCACACAAACCACAACCGTGTGCGTTCACCCGTGGGTGGGCGGTTCACACACACCCTCGCCCGTGTGCCTTCACCCAGCAGGTGGGCGGTTACCCGCGCCCTCGTCTCGTGTACCTCTGCGCGGCGTGTGAGTCACCCAAACTTCCAACCGCGCTGTTATACCGTGTCGCCTTGCCTGACCGGCGGGCGCATCTACCCGAGCTGCAGTGCGTTCTCCCTTCGCACTTATACCTTGTGCAATGTGCCTTCGCACTTCCACAAATGATGAGATGCGATGTTCGAACTTGTTCCTTCAACCGAGCATTTCCACCAAAGTATATACACTCTCGTGTGGGTGGCGACCTCCCGTCGGCCGACCCACCAACACCACCGTTCACCAACACACCAACGCCCTCAAGTCATGTGCGAAGCCCCTCACTAAGTCGGCTCGCCCACCACCTGTTCACGCCTTAGCTCGCCTATAAACGGTGTTTCCATGCCTTAGTTATTTTCGCTCAAGTGAGGAGCGCACGCGCCCGGTTACATAACCGCAGGCATTACATCCTCCCCCACTGGAAATCATTGTCGCCCTCGACAATCCCGATCGCCTCAGTATCCTCCGTTCATACCTCGCAATCTTCCTCTTCCATCTCCAAAGTGAGTCCTCTGATTCCCAGCTCTCCTCTTCCGGTGCTTCCTTCCATCTGACAAGGTACTCCCGTTTCTGGTGGCAACCAATCCCTGTAGTCCTGAAGCTCAAAATCTTCTCCAACTCCAAGCCTGGTTTGTCCACTATCCCGGCTGGTCCTCTCGGCGGTTTAGCTCTCTCTGGATGGTCTGAATCAAGTCTGCATCTCTTCAACTCACTAATGTGAAAAACTGGATGCTTCATGTGCATATGGTGTGGAAGCTCCATCTCGTAAGCAACCTCCCCCACTCGCTTCTTCACCTGAAATGGTCCCTCATACTTCCGTGTCAGTTTGGCAGTCGTCCCCTTGGCTAGCTGAAACTGCTCCCTGGTAATCCTGAGAAACACCATATCTCCCACACTGAACTGTACATCTCGTCTTCCCCTATCAGCATACTTCTTCATCCTCCTTGCAGCATCGTGCAAGCGCAACCGTGTCAACTCCAAGGTATCCTCCCAAGCCTTCATGAACCTCTTCGCATGAGGACTCCTCAAAAAACCTGTTGTCTCAACGATGTGCGGTGCAACCGGCATCTGCCCATTCACCAACTCAAATGGATTGTACCCTGTCGCAGAACTCTTTTGAATATTGTAGCTACACTGAGCAATATCCAAGATTTCAGGCCAATTCTTCTTATCAGCCATCACATAATGTCGCAAGTAGTCCTCTAGCAATGCGTTGATCCTCTCGGTTTGCCCATCTGTCTGCGGATGGTAACTCGAACTCCTCAACAACTCTGTCCCAACTAACTTGAACAATGTGGTCCAAAATCTCCTTGTAAAACGCGGATCTCTATCTGACACAATACTCAACGGCATCCCCCAATACTTCACTATGTTCTTAAAGAACAACTCCGCAGTCCGCTCGGCTCCAAAAGGTATCTTTGTCGGAACAAAGACAACATACTTGGAAAAACAATCAACCACGACCATAATCCCATTATACCCCTGCACCTGTGGTAACTGAGTGATGAAGTCCATCCAGACACTCATCCATGGCCTCTCTAGAATTGGTAAAGGTTGCAACAGTCCTCCTTGCCTCTGAGTATCCGATTTGTCCTGTTGACAAATGATGCACGTATGTACATACTCCTCTACATTCTCCCGCATCTTCTCCCAAAAGAACCCCCTCTCCAACAATGCCAAAGAACGACGCTGCCCTGGGTGGCCAGCCCATGGAGAATCATGGCACTCCTTCAAAAGGTGCCTCCTGAGACCAGATGTCTTTGGAATATAGAGTCGGTTTCCAAAGAACGAGTAACCGTCCCGTAGAAAGAACTTTCATGTCTTCCCTTCCTTTATCTGCTTCACTATATTTTGCGCCAAAGTATCGGTTTCAACACTTTCCTTCAGTTTGTTTTCCATCTCTTCTGACATCTGAACCTGACTTCTACTCCTTGCTGCCCAGTCTTCACCCTCCAATGCTGCAAGTTGTCCCTTCCTACTAAGGGCATCTGCTAGCGCATTGTGTCTACCCGGTCTATACTCAATAAACATGTCGAACTCTGCCAAGAAGTCCTGCCAACGAGCTTGCTTCGCAGAAAGCTTCGATTGTGATGCAAAATAACTTGCTGCAACGTTTTCAGTCTTGACAACAAACGACTTTCCAATCAAGTAATGCCTCCACACATGAAGACAATGGATGATCGCAGTCATATCCTTCTCATGAACTGGATACCTTCGTTCTCTATCCTGCAACTTCCGACTCTCATACGCCACCGGATGCCCATTGATGCAGGAGCATCCAGCTCATTGTAATTGGGCAAAAAGAATTCCAACCAGGTTCAAAGGCTAGTGATCGATTGGACTGTTTAATTTTTACTGAAATAATTTTTCTTTTAGTTTGTTTTACAAAGTCAGTGAATTTAGACATCTCTTTTTATTTCAGTTAGAATTACTGTAGCTCAGTTATTAGTTAAGGAATGGTCCATTAAATTAGGGAAATAAGAGCCAACTGTTCCTACAAGTCTTGGAATGCCAAGTGATTATAGTTATTAACAAAAATAGTATTTCCGTAACCATATTCTATATCAGTTGGATTAACTGTAAACATCAACTGAAAATAGAGAGGTATAAAAACAAATCAAATGTAACAGAGAGGGGTTCAGTTCAGTTGAGTTGAATGAGAAGTAAAAAGAAATAGAAACAGTCAGAGCATTCAAACAGAAAGTTATTTGTCCATCTGTACCATTTTTACAAATATTTGCCTAAGTGAATTTTCTTTCTTTACGATCTGATAAACTGCCATACAAATAATATTTATCAATTTACTATTGCAAGTATTCAAATATGAGTCGCAGTCACATATTAAACAACCAGACGAAGTCTTGATAAATCTACAGTCACAAAAGACGGACAGCCACACATTTATTGCGCATACAGCCGAATCAAAAATCACAGCATATACACCAGAAAATCGAAGGTGAAGAAGTGTCGTATAAGAATTAGCCATTTTTCCAGTGTTCGAAGACATAACAAGCAACCAACGAACAGAGACGGAATACAAATGCAAAGAGGTAACGAAACTGTACATTTTTCTTTTCATTTCATAAATTTCATTTAGAAAACCGAAGGGCCGCAGTTACAGTGACCATTGGTAGAGCCAAACTGTTACTACGAAAAACAAAGTCCGTTAACTTATATAAAGCAGAGTACGACATATAGTCGGAAAAGCCTTATAAACCAGAAACCCTGAACTAGGGTTTGACAAAACCAACCAACAAACGGTTCCCGTCTCTTGTTATAATTAATACAGGAGTAAACAAAAAACAAATACAGCAAGTAAATTCATACAGCGACTGAAGGACTTGAACCAGAACATAGGTCTTTAACATTAATCAAAACTGCAACCAGACGTTTGGGGTTTCAGGCTTACCCAAGGAACGAAACGACTGTACAAGCTAAACACTGGAGGATACGCCGCCCAGGTTGCCAACAACGACCTGCAAACATAACACATTGACATTACAACGAAAGCGACGATGAGAAATTCAAGGAAAAGTGCGAATGCCTGTGGAGAAACAGAAACAGAGTGAAATTCCCTGGAGAGCGCAGCCAAATGCAACTGTATGACATCTTGAAGAGCTTGAGTGACTGTCGACCAAAGGAACAAGTGGGTTAGTTCCAGAACGAGAAGGCGAGCCATATTGAAATAGGGGCAAGAGTATTTATCTGTTCCAAACGAAGGACGTGCACCCGAAAAGTCCTGTGCTCGCAGGAAAATACAGTGCCGCATTGTGAGAAACCCAACCAACAGCAAGCAAATAATACTCAACTAGATTCGAACCAGAGACAGCAAGGTTCTGGGAAAAACACAGCAAAACCACAGTGATTTCTATCGACAACTACCAAAACCCCGACCAAGAACCATGACATATACATAGACAACAAGATATAATAACCAACAACCAGAGCTTAACAATACTTTCAGGAATCCGCGCATACAAGAAAGGAAAGAATAAAATTACTCACCGAAGTCAAGCCATGGAACCAGGCCAAATAGCCATCAAAACCAAATGCCATTGCCATTAAACTTGCAAGCAGGTTGAATAGAGGAGGAGCCGAGTTTTTGACAGCACCAGGAGCCGAACATACCAACAGAACAGAACATACAACATTCTACCAAAGAAACCAAGAAACCCTCGGTTGGAACAGAATACCTCAGAGCGAAAACAACGAAGAACAATCGAGAAAGTGCCATAAAGAACTAGGGTTAAGGCGTGAAGGGAAAACGGGAGCAGTTCGAGGCAGAGTACAGGACATTTACTCCCAGCATTAACTCTCCAGCTACCAACCTTCACAAAATTCCCGCGGACATAAGATTTTTATTTGCCACATATACTATTCCATCCACGTGTAAAGTGTAAAGCGTATGCTAAGTGGGTTGGGTTACACCACCCATCCTGCATAAGAACCCCTCCTATGGCAAAATCTGAAGCATCAGTGTGTACCTCAAACGGTCTCCCGAAGTCAGGCAACTTCAGTATCGATGTTGTAACCATCCTTCTCTTCAAGTCATCAAATGACTTTTGACATTTATCCGTCCAACACCACCTCTTATATTTCTTCAATAAGTCTATCAGTGCCGATGTCACCTTGGAGTAACCTTCTACAAACTTCCGTTGGTAGTTGGTCATGCCGAAGAACACCCTCATCTCATGGACATTCTTCGGTTCAACCGAGTCCTCAATCGCCTTCACTCTGCTCGGCTCCATTCATATGTACCCCTGACTAACAATATGCCCAAGGAACGGAATCTCGGTCTGAGCGAACACACACTTAGACTTCTTCAAGAACAACTGATTTTCCCTCAGTGCCTTGAACACCATCGCCAAGTGCTTTTTATGATCCTCCATGTTGTCACTGTACACCACTATATCGTCCAAGTATACTACTATGAACGAATCCAAGTATGGTCGTAGAACATCATTCATCAAAGTGCAAAATGTCGCAGGAGTGTTGCACAACCCGAATGGCATAACAAGGAACTCAAAGCTACCATACCTTGTTACGATCGCGGTATTCTTCTCATCTCCTTCAGCAATCCGCACCTGATAGTACCCATGCCTCAAGTCCAGCTTGGAAAACACTCGGGCTTTCGCAAGCTTATCAAAGCAATCAGCAGCCAATGGCAAAGGATACTTGTTTCTCACTGTCTGCTTGTTCAATGCACGGTAGTCACAGCACATCCGTAGCTCATTGGAATCCTTCTTCTGCTGGAATAATACTAGAGATCCATAAGGGGACCTTGAAGGTCCAATGAAACCTGCATCAGCTAACTCCTTTAGCTTCCGTTTCAATTCCTCCAACTCAGGCCCTGATAAACGATAAGGTGCTCTTGCCGGCGGTTGCTTCCCTGGTTCAAGCTCAATGCTATGGTCCACTGCACGCCTTGGTGGAAGCTTCTTCAGTAGCTCATCAGGCATCAAATCCACATACTCGGTCAGCACATCAGAAATCTCAGCTGGAACAGACATCCCCACTCCATCACCTTCGACTCCCTTGAACATCACCGCATATATCTCCATATCTGACTCCTTCATAGCCTTCTCCAGACTTAGTGCAGAAACATGCTGCACCTTGACTTCCCTCCTTTGCCTATGAGTGGGCAAAGTCCAAGTTCGTTTCTGTCCAACCAGCACCACCTCATCACAAAAGGGGACAACAATAGCCTTGTTTCCCTTCAAGAAATCTTGTCTAAGTATCACATCAAAGTCGTTCATTTCCATCACCGTGAAGTCCAACTGACCCGTCTAGTCTTTTATCTACATCGGCACTTCGTGTGCCAAACCCGCCACCTTAGCTCTAGAGTTCACTGCCTTGACCTCCATGTCTGATGGGAGGATCATCAGTCCGACCTCTCTTGCCAACCGTGTCGTCATAAAGTTATGAGTGGCCCCTCTGTCCACAAGAGCTTGAATGGTCTTTCCACGAACCATCAAGTCCACAAAACCCAGACTGTTCATCCATGATTTCTCCATAACCTGTCCTTGCATACATATCCGTTCACTTCGTTCATCATTCGGCAATGGCTTCACCATCTGTGAACCTGCTCTGATACCACCTATCACGCCCCCAATTTTTTTTCCTTTAATTCGCCAAGTGCGGCACCGCCTAAGTAACCAACCTTTTCCATAATTAAGTTACTTTACGAACTACGCCTTCATTCATGTATAAAAACCTTCAATTATTTTATAATGTGTGGAAACCATTATAACAACATGATAAACGATAACAAGAACATCAAAATATGCAAGAGAAGACTTCTTTTTATTATATAAGATATTTCATTACAATGGCCGGGAGCGTCACTCCACCGGCGTTATAACCCGAGGTGAGCGCCCACCCGTGCAAGAGTGCACGGCGGTCGCACCTCAACCTTCACCAAAATATACAATACAATCACTGCCCGAACAAACCACAACCGTGTATCGGGCGCCCAACACAACCGTGTGCGTTCACCTGTGGGCGGGCGGTTCACCCACGCCCTCGCCCGTGTGCCTTCACCCGGCGGGCAGGCGTTACCCACGCCCTCGCTCCGTGTACCTCTGCCCGGCGTGCGAGTCACCCAAACTTCCAACCGCGCTGTTATACCGTGTCGCCTCGCCCGACCGGCGGGCACATCTACCCGAGCTGCGGTGCATTCTCCCTTCGCACTTCTACCTTGTGCGATGTGCCTTCGCACTTCCACAAACGATGAGATGCGATGTTCAAACTTGTTCCTTCAACCGAGTGTTTTCACCAAAGTATATACGCTCTCGTGTGGGTGGCGACCTCCCGTCGGCCGACCCACCAACACCACCGTTCACCAACACGCCAATGCCCTCAAGTCATGTGAGAAGCCCCTCACCAAGTCGGCTCACCCACCACCCGTTCGCGCCTTAGCTCGCCTATAAACGGTGTTTCGATGCCTTAGTTATTTTCGCTCAAGTGAGGAGCGTGCGCGCCCGGTTACATAACCGCAGGCATTACACCCAACCTCCCAACTGGTTCGGGTAAGAACTTGTGCTCCTTATAAATTTTAATTGATGTTCGTTTTTTTCAGAACTAAAAAGCACAATTGTATTATATTGAGACAATATAAAAGTAATAGATAGTACATCATAAAGCTTTTAGAAGCTGGATAACTCTTAAACATAAAATCAAAACTAGAGGAAATGTCTATCCAGAAAGGAGGCGATCTGAGCTGACACACATCTAAATAGATACAAGTCTTTTATGCAGCACATTTCCAATCTTTTTATACAAACGAGTGTCGGACCAGTCATATATCCTTCGCGGAAACCTACCCTATACCCAAGGTTTTCCTGCCGAAGCAGACTAGGATGCATGCCCCCTGGGTTTCAGTCATGACCATCAAATTACTCGTGTTCTTCAGGTGGACGGACTGGACATTGATGAGACATTCCTTGCGTGAAAAGACTATTTAGGGATGGCATTTGACCATTAGCTATGTGTGAGCCGGGGAACGAAAGCTGGTCTATGAGCTGGACCACTCGGCCTTCGTGCAAAAAACACATTACTCAAAAGAGTGAGGAGACAATGGCTCCCATGCGATAGATATAGTCATGACCAAGGAGTAGATTATAATCTAGAGGTCCTTGGACTACCATTACATTCATATAAATGGTTTTCCTTCTCAAAGTAATAGGCACATTTGGAAGGATCCCTAACAGTCGACTGGTTCCTTTGTCAAAGCCTATCATATTTCTCATCTCAGGCAGAAGCGATGGCGAACAAAGTGCTTCCCAAGCAAACGAGGAAAGGATACTCACAGAAGCCCCTTCATCTATGATGGTACGGACCATGACCATTCTGTACGCTTGTACAATGATTAGGAATGGTACACTAGCCGGTAAATGGGGTTTGCCTAGTAGATTCCAATTGAAGGAAACTACTAGGTTGCTTGGAGGTGGGACCGAATAGACGACAGGATACGACTTTGAAAAACTTCCTTCCTGCGGTAAAGGAACGAGTAGATTTCCCCCATGTTCATCGGAGTCCATGTTTACGAAAAGAATTTGAACGGTGTCATTCTCATTCTCTTCAGTGACTGTATCATCTGAAGATGGACCTTCTGAAGGCAAGACCGGGACAACTGCCGCCTCGACCTTTTGACTTTCGTCTGGTGTGGATTCAGAGGGTTTATCTTCAACGATAGATGCTTCGACCGACCATAATGGTGTGTTAGTCGGATTTTCAACTAGTGATGGACTCGACAAGAATTTCTTGTATCCAGGAGGACGTCGTAGCAGTGAAGCAGGACGATTATCCAAGACTCTTTTAGCTTCGTCTAGGAAGGGACAATGGTGGACGATGTTATCGCCTTCATACAGCTTACAAGGAAATTTACATTTCCTTTTCTGTCCAGATACTTCGCTTTCACTAGTTGACGGTGTACTTTCAACATGATCAGAGGTTGATGACACCGAATTGTGCAAACGAGGAGACCATTCCCTTAAGATCCGAGGGATGCAAGGACAATCTCGATGATAGTGGTCTCCTTTGTAAATGATAGATGGAGATTTAGGCTTGGAGGTGCAGTGTGTGGATTTTCATTAGACGATGCACGGTTGCCCCGTTTTGTCTTTGGCTCCTTCTTCTTCTTTTCCTTCTTCTCCTTCTTAGTCACTTCATTTTCAACTTTACCAGCTTCATCAAGCAAAGAGGAAGGAGGAGAGGGAGAAATGGACGAAGTAGAAGGTTGGGGGGTAACTCTAGTATCATCTAGTTGCTGACTTGATTGTTCAGGAATCATGGTGTTCTGAACGACGGAGGTCGAGAAGAGCCATATTGGCAAGCCAATCGTCAATCCTGGAAGTGACAATGTGGCTATATGAGGTGCACCAACATCTCACTAAGATTTCCTCCAAGAGGAAATCCTTGGTTGGTGGACTCCATTTTCCTCAACCTAAGACCAACGTGGGAATAGTGATATTATTTCGATTAAAATAAATTGTTAGATGCTTTGACACAAGTTGTTTTTTCAATTTTTAAGAGTCGAGAAAAAACAAAAGATGACTCTAGTCACCTTCGATTTTTAATGAGCCTGAAGTGACAAGTGCTCAGATGGACCTTTTCTTTTAAGGAGTCTGAAAAGGAACGAAAGAGACTACTCTGGAAATCTAGACAGAGGGATTACCAAACCAATCGTAAAACTGCAGAATACTTTTTATGGTATGGCAGTCAATCTTCCCGAATGTTGTGTTTAGTGCATTGTGATCGATAAGGCGGCAGACATGGCTTCCAAAGGATAAAGGATGTAGCCTATTGTGGTCTCCCAATATACACTCGATGGTCCGTGGGAGCACAAGTCCGTACTAGCACTTGTCATCTCAAAGAAGAGGAATCACCCAACCAGCAATGAAAGTGATAGTTACCAGGCTTTACAACGCCGGAATATGTCTCTAGCCTAGACTTCTAAATGTTGTGCATTAGGTTCCAAAGCGTTTTTATGTTCATTGAATTTATTTTACAGTTAATCTTGCTTAAGAAATTTGCCTTTCAAGTTCACCGCGTGATGTAGATATATAATTCCTAAAATTCAATCTAAGATGATAAACAATCATTTAATCTTCTTTTGCAATGAAAATCCTAGCTACTAAGGAAAGAGAGACAATATTCTTTCAACATAGAGCACAAAGCACACACTAGATGCAATGTCCTAAATCAAACCAACAAGCAGTCTAAATGCAAATGCACATGCATGTATTTGTTTTCCGCTTTCTTAATGTGTGAATGACAAAAAGAATGTTGAGTACAAATCTGAATTATCTTTTCAAAGCGACAATACTGACAAATTTCTCTTCAAACGAAAGGAAGATAATGACGACACTTTGCGATTTCGAATTGAAAATTGTTTTTCACACTTGAAAAACTACTAATTCAAATCAAATACAAGAGTAACATTATAATTGACCATCAAGAACAATAGGATTCTTTTCTATGACTTAAAACGACACTTGCGACACTTCCAAATCAAGAAACGATAGTTCAATTATGCTACTTCTTTGTAAAAGAGAACTGAAAATGGTGCACAATACACAAAAACATTTACAGTTCTTTGCACAATGGAGGCGGAATGATGGAAAGGAAGGGGGTTTCCATAGTGGTATACTGATCACAGGAAGCAAAACCCCTTAATAGAGCTGAAGAGAGTGAAGAAAAACCAAAGTCTGAAGGCAAAATTAGCCTTATCTGATCATCGCACTTGTTACACAGGGAAACAGGGATGCATCCCACCTATTGCACACGGGAGGTGTGACGCATCGAGATTTCCTTGAAGATAGGGTGCAATGGTACCAGGACGAGACTATAACTTGGTTCTTGATCACAGTTTGCAGCTCAGTTTAGGGATTTAGGCCGAGCAAGTGATGTCCAGTAAATATAAATCACAGGGGTTGATCTAATAAGGTTGCTAGAGCCACCATGAGGGATATTAGAATGTTTGCAAATCAATTGTTCAGTTTATAAACAAAACCCGGAGATAGACTGAAGCAACATTGATCTACTTTACACTTGCATAGCAAATGCAGTTCGAAGGCTAGCTAGCTTGACTTCAGGCTCCGTCTGTAAGTTTATAAAACAAACAAATATAGACAAGGAAACAAGCTATTCGCTCCCCAACGGAGTCGCCATTTTGTTATCAGGAAATCTAGTGTCCACTCGGAGCTCCTACTCCCACTAAGACGGGGGGATATCTTAGAAACAAACAAACCAAAACTACTTTCGCTTTCCTTTATGAGAAGTAGATAAGAGGGGAACAAAGGACACCAACCTCAGTCTTGCGCTTGGTTCCTTACTTGGTTCCTCTCCCTTCTGGTAGATCTTTGTCGCTCCTTCTTCGCTTACCCAACTTCAAAGAGCACCTGTAGAGTCAAAGCAACATAATACTATCCAAGAACAAAGATCTACAATCATAAACAATATAGGACCAAATATATATTGACCACACAAATGCATATATCATCAAACATACAAGAATATGGAGGAAAACTTGAATAGCTTTACTAATATCAAGAATAGAAAAGAGGATTACAACCCATTGTTCTGACCTAGCGTCATCCTCTCAGCATGAAAGCCCTTATTCACCTCATGAAAAGCTTAGATCACCCAACACTATGATATTTCACCAAGAAACCAACGACACTTCCTTACAAAATACAAGATTCCAGCCTCTGGATCTCTGGGATGAGGGATCCATATATAGATGATTGCAGGGGCGTGAGTCAGCTTCTAGGATTTTGATTAGTGTCCTCTCTCTGATAGTTCTTGATTCCACTTGGAGATTGATGATCTCTTACTCATCCCTGGGCGAATTCAGAGAGGCAAGTGTCACAGGAGAAGTTTCTGGAAGATTCCATGATCTCACCTTGCAAACTGTCTCTGCCATTTGTCTACTCTCGCTCATCGCACCCTACAGAAGGGCTTTCTAGTATGCATCACACTTTTTGCACTGAGCAGGTGAGATGCATCGCACCCTTAGCACTGAGTAGCCTGTATGGTCCAGTTTTGACCAGTTTTGACCAGTTCTGAGCAGTTTTCCATGGAGAACTTCTGGGAGATGATGTAATCAGCTGACCTTGTTCCTTTAGGGTGTGAAGCAACACTTTTAGGGAATTAGAAGCCCTTGGTTTATGGACATGTATTATTGGGTTTGCAGTGCCCAAAAATGTCTATAACACATATGCTTAAACACAAACACCCCTTAGCACCTTATCCCTATGTTCTGACTATTGATGCCCTCGTTTATTTGTTGGACACTAAATGTTTTCTAGGGAAAATTTAGGATAATTCAGTTCCAATTACCTCTAAGATTGTGAATAATCACTTTACAAATGGTTCTCTTTTATCTTATTGATTCAACCAAGAGTTCATTTTTGGTGCTACAACATAATTATCCATGTTTCACGAGGCCTCAAAAGGCCATGGTTAGTGATTGCAATTTTAATTACCTTTTAGTCAATCTAGATCAACCTCCTAATTGGATTCCTCCTATTTCAACCTTCATCTATCCAAGTATAATAAATAGTGAGATACCTTGGCATTCCTTTTGGTGTAGAGCTCTCTCCAATGGCTATGTGGCATTGGTGTTTGGATCATATATAGTGTAAATTATTTTTCAAGTAGTGCAAAGACATTCTCTTTGCTAGAAAATGGGATATAATGAGCAATATTTTTCGATCCTCATGTATTTCATAGGTTCGAGAAACTTATTCATTCATACTTGTGGGAAAATATGGCAAGGCTCAAGGTCTCACCATTGTATGTTGGGACATCCGCATTATACCAAAGGATGAGGGGATTCTAGGGTTGATCAATACCATGACTCAAGGTAGAACCTGGTTGCAAAACAGGAGTTCCAATTATTAGAGGGATGCTCGCCTTCACATGGATTTTTCAGGAATTTCCTTCTCAAGGTGCAACACATTGGCAAGATTAGGGGATCTTTTGTTAATGTGATATATTTTTATCTCCTATTCTAAGTCGTTGACTCTTTTACTATCAAAAATATCTACGTAACGAGGAAGGTGGTCAACTTGGTGTGGTTGAAAATGTCAATTAGTGAAGTAACTAAGAAAGATGGGATTCATTTATTAATTATAAGTCTTATTCTTTTTATATTTTCCCCATTATTTTAACTTATAAATTGTCCTTTCTTTCACCTATTTACTCTTTAATTTAACCCCCCTTTCTAACTCCTTATTTCTTATTTCTTTTTTTTCTTTGAATATTATCCTTTATTCCTATCCTTGAATTTATTTTATATTCTTATTTTTCTCATAAAGATACAACTTGACCTAAATTTCCTTACATCTCAACCAATATTTTCAATTGCCTTAAATTATTGATAATTGTATTATAGTTTGTTACGATTTCTTTTAATGGTTTACTCTAATTTTACTCATATTTATCCACAAATACATAGCTCACTCATACTATAGTTTAATTGTCCCTAATCATGGGTGGAGTGTCCACTCAAAACTTTGAATGTTTGGAAAACTACATACAGTTCAATTCCAAAAATGTTTAGCAACAACATGGGAATTATCTATAATGCAAATTGGGATATGGATGGTGCAATGCACTTGTGTTGCAAACATTCCCCTTTTTTATTGGTTTCATCTACATAAGAACATGATTTTTTATTGGAGGAACTTGCCATATACAAGTGATCCATCTTGGAAGGACCAATGATCCTTTTCTTATGAGTTCACCCTTTCTTCTATGTATTATCATATTATAATGGAGATTATTGATCTTATTCGACATGAGGACTTGTTCAAAAACAATAGGGACATGCATACCCCCTTTTATCATGATTAAAAATGGACTTTTTGGACACCCCTTGGCCTTGTATGATTCTTAGAGGCCTTGCTCTCTTCCTCATTATCAACACGAATTCTTCCATGTTATAAATACACAATGGATGTCTATCAATGCAAAGAGATGGTGGATTAAGGGATTGTATAATGTGTGGTTATTTTAGGTTAACTACAAGTGTTGTGTGTTTGCATAATTATTGATTTACCCAGGTCGTCCTAGCAAGACACAATTAAAGTATTCTTATATTGACTTCGCCATTCCAGCCTTAGGCCAAAAACTATAAAGAACCTCCTTTGACATTGTTATGTGCCATGTCTTTTTGGTTGTTTGTTTAGTCTAAGAATCTAACCATTTTGTAGGAAAGTTTACAATGGAGAGTAGTGTAATTGGGTAATTCCAAAGCTTTGGTCTACTCCTTTCTCAGTGATGTCTTTCACTACTTGAGGTTTATAGCCTTATTTATGCTTTGGAAACTTTGGTGTGAATTTTAACAACAACGTTAGCTCTTTGTCCACATTTCTCCAATTATGGAAGGAGGATGTTTGCAAGTAGTTGTTGATCAAAGATGCCAAGGATTTTTGTTGATCAACGATAGTAAGGGTTTGTATTCAACTATCTAATGATTTCATTATTATTTTAGTCTCCTTATGCAAGAAGATATAAAACCCTTTATAGAAACCTTGTTGGTATATTATTTTTTCTCTCTGACATAAATATTTTTCTATTAATATAAAAAATATTTTGAAAATAAAAGGGCTCTTAGAGCTACTAACAAAAAATAATATATTCAGAACTAGATCAAGGCATTTGTTAGGAATGTGATAGTGTCATTCTACAATTCCTTACATTCTACTGTAAAATATTGTTTTCAGGATAAGAAAATAACAAAATCTTGATGAAGATTGCATGGCGCATGGAACATGGTAAAAAAAATAGTCAAAGTTTTTCAACATATGTAGTTGAATGAGATTGCTATATTCTCAAAAATTGCATTCCACCAGAGTTGTGAAGGGGATGAATCCAAGGGAGACATAGAGTGGATGAAAGGCCATAATAGTTGAGTTGAAGTTTTCTCGATTTGATGTTTGATCTCACATCCATAACAATAAGCATAAAAATATGAAGCCTAAGAGTCATTATAGCATTCTTCCTAGTATACATTGAAGATGTTAAGGTTTACCATCTCAATGATCTAGAGATTAGATAGATATTAGATGTTATTATTTGCACAAATGATGAGCTAAATATGAGAATACCCCTTTAATGTTTCCCTCCAACTACTCTACATGATTCCTTTCAGGATTCATCATCAAATTGTTTTATTATCTTTGTTGAGGTACAAATAGTTCATCAAAGTTTACAAATCTCCTAATACATTCTAATTGTTCATTATGTGGAATAAAGATGTATAAGATGTTACTCAGAGACTAATGCTTAGGAAACAAGGAATCTTCACTAGAACAATCATGACCCTAGATCTAAAGTGCTAATTATTTCTCTCATTACAAATATTACAGGAACATGTGATCTAGAGACGTCTCTTATAGCAAAGATCATGTAGACATGAGATACAAAGACATATGAATAATCCTAAGGTGAACGATGCATAAGGACACAATGAAAATAAACAATATCTATTTAATCAAGGATGAAAAAAGGGAAATGATTCTTAATTTTAGTTTGAATAATGTTGTTGCCTATAAGTGGTTGTTCAAAACTAGGTTCATATAGGATGCTCAAGTTAAGTGGAACAAGGCAAGATTGGCATCTAAGATTTACTCATAGAAAAAGGTCATTAATTATTCTACGACATGTTTTAATGTTTTAAGTGGTATTGGTGTTGGGAACCTTGAAGTGGTATTCCTTTCAAACTGAATCTTGCTGGTCAATATAAGGAAAACAACACAATGGAGCATGTCTAACTTCCTTTTTTCCTTGTTTTGCACTCATTACTAACATCCCTACACCAGTTGTGTTTATGAAAGGATTCAAGGTTTTATGTTGGTTCTGGTTTCCTTTAAGAGCCACATTTCTTGTGTAAAATTCTTTTCATTTTGATCTATTCCCTAAACTAAGTTGTTTTCAAATAAACTTAGTGATATCACTCCTCATTCACCTTGTCCCCTCCATATTAACCCTTAACTTCTATTATCTAATTGCCTATGTCACCCTTTCCCTACTATTATAACACCATGGTGTATAAACCCCAAGCATCCTATAAATATCCCCACCTTGGCATTATAGCCATATGTTCACCATTAAGGAATCAAATTGACATCTGGTCAGTCTGAGAACCCAAGCCTTACCCCTTTTTCTCCTTCAGAACTCATTTACCTATTCAACCCTTCATTTTGCCTAAGGAACCTTGAAAAAACCCATTTGCACCCTTAAACCCGCTCAAAAGGCAAAAATACGTTGAAAACCCACTTTTCCGCATTATCCTAAGTTTGGAAGCTATGTGCGATTTTATACAAAATTACATGAAAAACCCACTTATCCTAAGTTTTGAGCCATGCGTAATTTTGTAAAGAAATACATTGAAAAAACCTTTTAAATGCAAATATTCCTAAGGGTCTCGCCGGGCACAAATCCCATGAAAAATTATTTTTTATTACTCGCCCGACGCCGTATCGTCCGGGCAATTCATCAACCCGTCGACCGTCTGATCGGGCGCTTTTAATCCGACGGCTCACGTGGATATCGGACCGGCCCCGACGTCCAAAAGATATCGTTCGATATCTGTCAGAGGGCGACGTCAGGCCTCGGCCACGCGTCGCCCCCACAGCGTATCGGAGCCCCCTCTGACAGATTCCCTTCCGTAGCATAAGCGGTGCGATATAGTACCGCCTATGGTTTCCGGTTTTCCGCTAATCCGCCTGCCAGCGTCACCGCTACGTCACTGCCTGCATCATCGCCGCGTCCGCGCCCCCGTCCGCCATTGCTCCACTTGTCCACCACCTCACCATCCCCGTGGACCACTCATGAGCCGCCACGTCACCTGATGACATCATGCTGACGTCATCCGACCCTGACCCACCCGATGACATCATGCTGACGTCATCCGAAAAAGGCGCCAATATCCCAAAAATGAATATTTTGGCCAATTTTTCGCGTTTTTTGCACTTTTTACAAAAACTGTTGTTGCGTCCTCTGCATGTATTTTACGTCCAAATTTGCGCCAACCTGCTGAATTCGACCTGGAGACCTTCGGCGCGCCTACCCACCTGCACTTGTGACCCGGACTGTCAGTATACCAGGTATTTATCACTGTTAATCCTCTCTGCGCCTGGTTTTGTCTGCAAATCACCTAAATTAACTTAAAACACAGAGAAAACAGATAAGTGACCAGCAAATTCCCTGTGCCTAGTTCACATTTGAATTTATAAAGACGAAATTCACTAGCTAAGCCTTGTTTACCAAAGCTTTCACAAAAACCTGTATCCTCTTCCCGCAGTTGTGAACAAGGAACCCGAACCTACACCTAATTACTGAGAAAGAGTCCGTTAGAGACAAGCATTTGCCTCTTCTAGTGTCTTATGCAATATTTCAATTACTGCAATTGACCCTTTTATCCTTTGTTTTTCAGAAAATCACCTCTCTTTCAAAGAAACGCTCTTTCCTGTTACTCGCCACAGTAACACTAATTCACCTATCAGCAGAGTTTTTTAAGTAACTATGGATACACCAGTAGCACCTGTGGCCCTCAATATTGCCCCTTTGAATGCCCCTTAGAGAGAATTGGAGTGGCAAGCTTTAGCAGATTTGGATTATCAAATCTCAGAGGAGTTTCTATGGAAAAGCAAGTTCCACCTCCACCTGCTAAATGAATTAAAGGCCAAACATGTGGCTGGAACAGATATATTGGGCATTTGGGATTCCTTCCTCCCAATCTTCAAGCTTCCTCAGGTCAACCAATTCCCTGACCTAATTCACCTATGCGCTGAATGTTATGATCCCACTCAGAGAGTTGTGCTTGACCCTTCAGGCTCAGTTGTGTTCTACATTACCCCTGAGGCCATCAGAGAGATGCTGCAATT
>APFE031366712.1:0-15481 GCA_000404065.3 Pinus taeda
TATATTAATTTTTTAGACATTTTAACATTAAATAATATTTATATTTATTATAATTGTATACTAGTTTCTCATTTTTATTGATATGCATAGCCTAATCAACAAAATTCCCCAAGTTCAAGCCACCAACTATTACGACGCTCACCTAGATTTCAATGTTTTCAAGGGGTTATTGGGCGAGTAAGTTTTTAATCCATATAACCTATTCCACTAAAAACATTAAGATATAAATTGTTATGTTTTACCATAATGATGGGATGAGAAATGGATGTTCTATAGTATATATCGTTATCCTTGATTTGCTTTGATTATATGTGTGTGTGTGTGTGTGTTATTTCTCATTTATGGTGTAGGTGTTCCCTTTGGAACCATCACAATCAATGAAAACCCCTTGTCAAAGCCATAAGAAGAATGGAAATGAAATGGTTCAAATGCTAGAACCATCTTCATGTCCAATGTCACAATGCAAGGTAAGATTATATTTATATATACTCTTATAATTTTATCATATTTTTACATTTAATTATATTTGAGTCATACTTATATCTATGTATAATCTAATGTTCAGAGTAATGAATATACATCTCCTAAAACACCTTTGCACATGTATGATGGTGGACATGATACTCAGCAAAAATCACATTCTCCTCAACCATTGCGACATTCACCTAGACTTCAAGATAAATTAAGAGAGGTAAGTTATATACTACATATCTTAGCTCATAATAACATTGACATATTTGTTTATGACTAGTTAATGCATTTTCTTTTCATATTCGTTACATGTTCCCCATATTCTCATTATATCTATATAGATTTTGATATTTATTGATAGCTAGTCAATGCATTGTCTTTTCATATTCATTACATGGTCCGCATATTTTCATTATATCTATATGGACTTTGATATTTATTGATAATTTTTTAATTTCCACAGAAAACAAAAAAGAGAAATGTTGATGCTATGGTTAAAAGGACCAAAATCACGCCAAAGGACTTGAAAGCATGTGGGTTCAAGTCACGCAAACAATACATAAAGCATCTATGCTCAACTAGCATTGCTCTCACTAAACCCACTAGGTTTGCTACTTCGAAGGCTAAACATTCCAGCAAGTTTAAATGACTTAGGCTACAATAATATAACTTTAGCCATTGTTTTGTCTATAAAGGGGCTACAAGGACAGTGACAATGTATTAACTTTCTTTTATTAGATTGTTGATCATAGTTTTACTTCACAATAAGGTACAACAATGTCTCTCACATGTAATCTCTGTATTCTTTGGACTTTTCAATACATAATTTTTTTTCCCAAAAATTGTTTCCAGTGCTAAGTATGTCTTTAAAGATACAGGGGGTTAGTGAGGCTGCTCTGCTCATTGCTTATTTAGTATATGTTGATTTAGAATTTCCATTTCATATTTAGCTGGCACGATGCAGGGTGAGCTGAACTTATTCAGATTGTAGATTTCAAAATATTTCCACATTCAATGCATAGCAGTGAGGCTAACTTATGGAATTTCAGTATATTTTTTTAATATGCAACCAATTAATCTGGTTACTTCCAATTAAATTTTAAAGTATTTTGAAAATGTACACAATAAAGATAACCCCAACTTCTGAACTTCTCTTTTAAAATTGAAATATTATCTATTCTCACTCTTGTTTATGTATTCATATAGATTTCATTTATTTGAATTTTATTATATTTCTAGTACAAAAGAATCTATCCAGGATGCTTCTCGTTCAGTTGCTTTATGAGGTTGTTTTTTCATGTTCATATATTCTATTAATATGTTGGATGTTGGTTGTCATTCAATTGGACCAGCTTCATGGCAGTGGGTGTGAGGATATTGATAAAAGAATCAGAAAAGAAAGATTTACATGATATTGATAAAAGAATCAGAAAATAAAGAATTATTTTAATAAGTGGATAAATTTATTTTAAAAATTAAATTTTTAAATCAAAATAAAAATTTATGTAGATGGACCTTTTAAATATAAAATTTTAATTCTATTCTGTTTCGACATGTTCTCTTTTTATGTCTATGATTACAGGTTCTTACTGTCAACTTCTTTATTGTCTTCTGGGCTTCACTGTTTCTACCACTCTGTGAACAATTATCCACTCTTTTTATGTCTGTGATTACAGATTCTTACTGTCAACATCTTTATGATCTTTTGGGCTGCACTGTTTGTACCACTGTACGAACAGTTATCAACCGTTTATTTTCTGTTGTTTTGTATCTTTTGTTCATAGATCTCACTTTTTCTCTATGTGAACTTTTTTTTGCTAAATAGTTGTTATTTATGGGGTCGTTAACTAATATAATAATATTATAATATAATATATAATATATATATATATAGAATCTTCAATGATATTATATAAATGATTTTTTTTCACAAAAAATTGGAGCAAAATGTATTTCGGTACCAAATATTAATTGAAACTAATTTAATATTAAAAACTTTAAAGAATAATTTATTAATTGACATACTTAGTATAGCGTTAGAATTTGGTAGTATGAAATTTTGTATCTTTAAATAATATTTTCAACATATATTTACAGAAATTGATGCCGGTGGTTATGAAAAATGATTTATCAAATTTTCAAATGGTAAATAATTATTTAGCATTTTATTTTTATGTTTGAAAAATATATAAAGAAACACTTCAGGATCTCATCATTTACAGAAATTGATGATGGTAGTCATGAAATATGATTTATCAAACTTTCAAATAGGAAATAATTATTTAGAATTTTTTATTATTTTATTTCTGTATTTGAAAAACATATAAAGAAACACTTTAAGATCTTATTTTTATTATTATTTAAAAGGTCAAAAAATTGGTAATACAAAAAATAATTTGAATATTTGTTTTGGGGCATGTGGTATTGATGAACTATAATACTTTCTCACAAAGTCGGATAAATCTCTATGGATAAAAATGTTATTATTATTATTATTAATATTATATATTATATATATATATATAAATATATATATATATATATAATCTTTTTATTAGTATTATTAATAATAATAATTTAAAATAATGTCATAATTTAGTTATTTTTTAAGGCTTTTTAAATTTTAGCAACATTCAATGTATTATGATGAAGTGTTTTGATCTCTAGTATATATTCATGCCTCTCTCCATTTACCCAACATTTAATTTATATTGTTGCCTTAGTTTACATCTAATATGAGTATAAACTAGAGAGTTTAAGAGAAAGCACTCTCAATCCTCATAATGTAAAAAATGTGATAAACCTTTCATTAATGTTTTGGAAATTGAACAATATGAAACTCATAAAAATTGGAAGTTATTTTAGCCATGCTTATCTTATTTTTACACTTTAGGTTTAATATTAAGTCTTTATATGTGGATTATCTACAAATATTTTAAAAATTAATATCTATGTTAATAATCAAGATAACCAACTTAATAATAATATTTACTATATAGAGTCTCAAAAGTAATTTCTTTTTAGCACATTACTTTGATCAACAATTGGGATCAATCTTCATCTCCTCTCCGTAAATCAAACCATGGGTATTTGAACCTTGGATTTATTAGTCACAAGTGACTAACATTACGTGGATCACCAATTGGGATGACCCCTTGAGACTATAAAGGTTAAACCCTAGAATATTCTAGCCACGAGGCCAATAAACAAGATTCAAAGTCATTGCAACAATATACTCAACATGAGCTCAACATATCATTTACAATAATTAAACTTTTGTGGAGAGAATAACAAAAATTTCTCTCAACCACTCAAAATAAACTTAACCGGGCCAAAACAACTATTATTGTTATATGATTCATTTCATTCATTTTAAAGTTACTTTTTCATTTTTATCAACATCATCTTATTAAATAAATTATTCAGAAATTTATATCTTCTTGCAACTCATTGAGATATTAGGGCAACAGATCATCAATAGAAGGAAACTAACTTTTCTCTTCGAGATATTCAATCAATGAAGGTTCAAATAGTCTCAAGTTCTCTCCATTAACTACTGAATAGATGTGCATGTAAGCTGGCAAATCAAGGTGAAAAGCATTCTCACCAATTTTCTCAAGTATCTTGAAAGGCCCATACCTTATTGGCTTCAACTTCTTACCTTCACCTTGCATTCTATCCTTGTTGATGTACAGCCAAACTTGATCACCGACTTCGAAGCTATGCTCAATTCGATGCTTATCATGCCTTGCCTTGTACTTGGCTTGGCTCTTTTCTAGTTGTTCGTACACTGCCTCGTCCACATCACTGTGTCCATCCACTGCTATGTCTTTACTAAAGACAAATTCCAAGGGAGACCTTGGTATAAAACCAAAACAAGTCTCAAAATTAGATCTCTGTGTAGAAGAATGTTTGGCATGGTTGTAAGCATGTTGCACATAACATAAATGTTCATCCCAAAGCCTGGGATGCTTGCTACAATAGCCTCTAAGCAACTGGATCACTATCCTACTGACCACCTCTATTTGGCCATCTATTTGTGGATGGAATTTTTTTCTCTTCTTCAATCTGGTGTTCATTAACTACCATAAACTTGACCAAAACTTACCAACAAATCGGGAATCTCGATCAAGTACAATAGAAGTGGGTAACCCAAAATGAACCCATTGAAAGAAAAACTTTGTTGTTTGTTCAGCTGTAATCTGCTTGTTACAAGGTATTAAAATACACATTTTGTTGAACCTATCCACAATAACATATAAATAGTCATGACCCTTTCTAGACTTTGGCAGTCCCCCAACAAAGTCCATGGATACACTTTCCCAAGGATGAGAAGGAACTCGAAGTGGAGTGTACATGCCTAGTTTTCCATTGCTAGGCTTGCTTTTAGCACACATGGTACACCCTTTAATATATCTAGAAAACGTTTCATGCATTCTTGGTCAATATCAGAATCTTTGCAGTTGTGCAACTATTTTACTTACACCAAAATGACCTGATATTAGAGAAGTGTGTGCTTCTCGGATTATATTAAATCTTTCAGTTTGAGGAATGCATAACTTTCCTAAATGATATAATAGTTGGTCCTTAACATGATAATCCAATTCTTCTACTTGTTTGCCATAACTTAAAGTTGCATATACATCCTTAAAATCTACATCTTGAGCATATTGTTCAATGTAGCTTTCATGCAATACTGAATTATGCTTAAGTATAGTAGATGCATTTATAATTGGTCTGGATAACATATATGCAACCTTATTGTGTTTGTGTTTCTTATATCTGATGACAAGATGAAATTTTTGTAGAAAAACCATCCGCCTATAGTGTCTTGATTACTACAATTTAGTTTGTGAGTGTAAATATTGAAGTGGTTGATGGTCAATATGTATAACTGTTTCTTTCCCCATTAGGTAATGCTTCCACTTTTTCACACTCTATAATAATACATAAAATTCTTTATCATATGTGGGATAATTAACTACTTCAGAATTAAATGTCTAGCATCATAGCCTTCAAATACATTGGTTTTATCAGGGGTATTTTACTTTACAACCGTTAGTAAAAATTTCTTGCATGAAGTTACAATTCTTTTCATCTGCCCCAAGTTAATGAGAGTGTAGTTATTTTTGAGCTGATGAGCTCTTACAATATATTCTATTCCATCTTTTATGAGTTGATACTTATTTTCAGTTCTATAGAAAATGGCTTTTCTATCATACGAGTAAGGACTTCCTAGAACAATACCACATATATCCAAAGGAGCTATATCTAACTCAATCTCATCTACAAAAGCCGACCCAAAAGCAAACCTAAGTTTACATTGTCTGGACACTTGTAGCTTTGCTTTATCACATACCCAACCTAATGGATATGGCTTCTTGTGAGGTGTGGTTAGTAGTCCCAACTTCTTTACAATTGCATCAAAAATCAAGTTTACTTGTGAACCACTATCAAATAAAGTATCAATCTTTTGATGCTTGGAAATAACTCTAATATGAAAAATCTCATGTCTTTTCCTCTCATTTTCTTCATTATCAATAGATTGTGCAAAATTACTAGTGGATGCTTTAGAATTTTTACCTTTTATACCTGCAGATGTGACTGTTGTTTCATCACCTGGGTCTGACCCAAAATCGTTTTGAATAACAGCACCAGTCTTCTTCTTCTTGCCATCGAACTTCTTAGGTTTCAGCTCTGGATGCAAAGACCAGCAATGTTCATCATCATGTCCATCCTTCTTGCAGTGAGTGCATGAAGGTTTGTCTTTTTGTACAACATTTTCCTTCCTCTCTTTCCATTTCTTCTTCCTCTTTTCCTTGTTCTTGCTTGCACTGGGTTTTGATGATCCCCCAATCTCTCGGTTCACAATCTTGCCTCTAGCCTCTAGATATGTAGCCTGAACAGATACCTCATCTATGCTAGTGGGGTTAAAAATGAGAATGGTGTGCCTCAAATTGCTGTGTAGACCACCTATATACTTTAACAAAGTTTCAGGTGAGTCTAGAGAATGTATAGAATTAAAGTTGTTTTTCTAAATTCCTGGGTATAGCGTTGTACACTTTTCCCTTTTAGCTGGCGAATAGTTTTCCAAATCATCATTTCTTGCTGCATATAAGCTAGTCAATAAAATTTTCTTTTAATGGAAAACAAATTCACTCTAGGTAGAAAGAATTTTACCATGCTTCTTCAAATCAACTTGTGTCCTGCCTTCCGATGACACTAGGGCAGTTCCTCCAAGGCGAAGGCTGGCCAGCTAAATCTTTTTCCTTTCTGAATCGATGTTTTGCACCCTGCAATACACATCAATCTACCTAATCCATTTATCTAGCTTTTCTGCATTTAACTCTCCATCATATATTGGCAAATGAAATTTTACATCTAATTTAATCAAAGGGCTAGAATGAGGTTTTGATAGAGGAGGCTCTTTTCCTTTCCATTTTCCTTCTGAATGGCCATCTAGAAGAGGTTTCTCTGTTCCTTTGTCCTATTTGGAGATTGAAGTATCCTCACTTCGGCATTTCTTAAATTCTCGATACATCTTTTCAACCATGGCTCTGATGGTCATGAAACTGTCCATGAACTAAGAGTCTGATTCCAAGCGAATTTCTTCAACCATTTTCCTCCTAAGGTAGACTCTTCCAATTTTGGGGTTAGTCTCAACCAGTTCTCCTTCTCCTAATTTTAGCTTTGACCTAGTTAGCATTCAACAATCTAGCATAAGCTTGTCTAACCTTCGCAAACCTAAAGCTCTGATACCAATTGATCTGATAATGAGATATTAAATAATTATTAAGGTATTATAGACTCATGTGCATGGATTTGCCTATGTTACTTTGTGCAATAGATCGATAAGATTGCAAAATACATAAACAATGAAGCAGTTAAAGAACATAATAAACAACACACATAAACACAACAAAGTTTAATAAGGAGTTCACTCAACACTCCTAGTCTACGTCTCCTAGTCCAGCCTTCAGTGGTGACCTCTCTATTATGTCTTCAAAAACAGAGTTTTACAACAGTGAGCTCAATTTGAGCCTCACACAATAGATACAAAACAATAAGTCTTTACTTGGACCCCCCAAGATTCTTCTGAGTACATAGACTCTCTGTCTCTGTTACTCTGTCTCAGCACTACTTGTCTTTGTTTGCTCTCTACCTGTGGCTTTAAAGCCAATCTATGCTATCTGTTCATTTCACCTTCTCGAGCTCTTTGGTTTCCTGACCTCTACCCGCTCAGATCCCTTTCTGAGCGTTAGTAATCATTGCTAAATGCTTCTAGAGATGGTGGCCACCTGTACTCTAACGGAATGGGTCATCGGGCCATTGAAATCCCAAAATTGGTCATTTTCTGTTTACATAGAGAAACGCGTTCAAACACAGGAAAAGTCCAACAAACACTATTTATCGGACTTCAAATATCCATAAATATGCCTTATAATCCTATCAGTTCCACCTGTATACTGGCATCGCATCTCCACCTTTGATCTGGGAGATCCAGATGCAACAGCTATGGTTGGTTTCGGGCGGCCCTTTCGCATGGGGGTTAGCTGCCCGATGAGGGTGGTTTTCTCTCTCCTCAGCCTGGAAATGTGGCAGCCATTGTATGGGATTGGGCAGAGCCTGGCTCAAACCACTTACCACCCTTGGCCCACCTAAAATCCCGCTCATATCATGATTTCCCTTTTTATTGAGAATACATTAAAAACATTGAAAAACCCCGAAAAATGGCTTTATGAGACTTGAAATCGTATATAACAGCATTGATAAACCCTTTCGGGTCCGTAATATCGCATCGACACATTTTCCTTTGCATTTCGTTTATTTAATGAAAATGTAAAATACAAAGGAAAACCCTGTTTCCCGGACTTGAAATGTTATCAAATATCATTCATAATCTTTATCGGGTCCAGCTATCGTAGTCATAGTTATTATCGGCCCTGCTTCATTGAAATGTTCCGATGTGATATTACAATGCGATCAATCGCAATCACATATTGCACTTGCTCTAGGCCGATTGTAATCGCTCCACTGTGGTTTGTAGATGCAATATTGCGATGCAACATGGGCCATCGGTCTACACGCTTGATCGACGATCCTCATTGACCCTACTGATCGTTGTCGCGTATTTCTGGTGGTATCTGCCAATAGCCTCCCTTTTCCACCACTGATTGCAATTCGCAGATTAGATCTAGACCGTTGATCGGCCAAATCCGACGGCTCCTATTCAAAGTTTCTTTAAACCGTCGATACTCTATTTTTCAATTATTTCTCTATGCTTTTGCCTCTCGATAGTGTTATCCACCTTTTTAAGAGTTTATCCTTATGCAATAGTTTTGATCTTTTGAAATATTTTGAAGACTTATAGGGTTTTTGGATCCATTTTGGATTAAGGAGCGGACGAGGTCAGTGGAGTGATTGGGGTAGACACAGGAGTTTTTGAAGCCAAGAGGTGGTCCACTAAAGGGTTGCATGAATCAGTCAATGGCAGATTTGAAAACAAGACCTCCAAGAGGGTTTGATCGCTAGGGTTTGGTGGGAGGTCCACGAAACTAAGCGAGGAAGGTGATAAGGGTTGAGAGATGAGGTCCGGTAGAGACGACGCATCCTCCGGGAGGATTACAAAGGATACCTTGGTATCGCAGATGGAGGGAAAAGCGTCGACGACTTTGGAAAGTTTGTTGTCGAAGGAAAAAAACTAGTCAGAGAAGAATGTGGTTGTGTCCAGATCGGCATGTCCTCCAACAAATCCACCAAATAATCTATTAATTCTTCCATAACTGTCACAACCGATTTGCGCCAGCTACCTGCAGGGGTCATGGGGCTCCCGTAGCTATAAATGTAATGGAGATAGTGGTGGGTGTAATACAACTTAGCTAAAAAACAAACCCTTCCGCAAGAAAATGTCGCATGTGATCGTGCCAATCAGAGAATTTGAGCTGGGTTACGTACTGTGAGGCGGAATTGGGTTCATTACAGTGGGAGAAGCTAGAACTGTACTGCATCTTCTAAGCTTGACTGCAGATGGTCCCAGCCTGAAAACCCTCCCCTCTTCAATTAGCCACTCTATTTTGACAGATGTTATTCGGACTATAGATTTTGTTATGTGAGTGAGGTGTAAGTTTTGTCAAATTATTAATACTTTGAAGGAAAGGAACATATATATATATATATATATATATATATATATATATATATATATATATATATTATTTTATTTATTTTCATAATTTTAATATTTATTATTTATTTATAATAATTTGTTATTACTCCATGTTAATTAAAAGAAAAAAATTACAATTTTCCCATAATCTTCATTTAGTAAAAAAAAAACTTCACATATGGAATCTTCCAAACTTTATACACAATAGCCAAGAAAATAATGTTAAAGTTATATGTTTCACTTAACTTCCTTATAATTGTTTTTAGAGATTATAACACTTCAAGAAAGTGACATTGTTTTTTGTGATTATAGCATTTCAAGAAAGTGAAGAATTAAGATGACTTGATTATTATCATTATTATTGCATGAATAATATTTAATGTCTATGAGATTAAAAAATAGTTTATAAGATCACTTAAAAATAATTAATACATGAACGATATCTAAAAAAAACCTAATTACATTTTTTTAAATTTTCCCATAATGTTCATTAGTGAAAATGAAACGTCACATACGGAATCCTACAAACTTTAGACATGGTGGCAAAGGAAACAATGTGAAAGTTATATGTTTCACTTAACTTCCCTATAATTGTTTTTAGCGATTATAACACTTCAAGAAAGTGAAGGATCAAGATGGCTCTATTATTATTATTATTATTAGTGCATGAATAATATTTTAACATTTATCAGATTAAAAAATAGTTTATGAGATCACTTACAAATAACTAATGCATTTACAATTAATTAATACATGAACATATTTAAAAAAAAATACTAAGTACATTTTTTTTATAATTTTCCCATAATATTTATTTAGTGAAAATGAAACTTCACATTTGGAATTCTACAAGCCTTAGATACAATAGCTAAAGAGACAATGAGAAAGTTATATGTTTCACTTAACTTCTTTATAATTTTTTTTTGTGATTATAACACTTCAAGAAAGTGAAAGATTAAGATGACTCTATTACTATTAGTAGTACATGAATAACATTTTAAGGTTTACAGATGGATTAAAAAATAAATTATTAGATCACATAAAAATAATGAACGATATTTTGCACCCCGCTGGATTAAAAAATAATCTATAAGACCACCTAAAAATATTGTATTATTGCAATAACCTAACATTAAATAAATATATAATTAGCAATTTTAATTAAACTTAAAAGACTTGAAGGCTTGATCAAAGGGTATGGGTCATGATCATCCATACATAAAATTATTTCATTGCAACTTCCTCGTCGCTTAAATTTGGTTGTACAACTAATTCGGTTTATATGAGACTTTTGAGATCCATATTGTAGAGAAATGTCTTTCGAATTAATGACATCATTAAGATTTAGTCGACGTTTCGAACCAACTAATGTGGTTCATCATCAAGACAAGGTGAAAAAATCATACAATCTTTAAGAATAAAGAGCAGTGATGCATCATAGCCCAGGGTTAGTTTCCACGGTGAATTCTATGAGAAAACATGCGATGTTGCGATGAGTTCCCCTCTTTCCCCTATTGTTTCTAACTTATTTATGGAATATTTTGAGTCCAAGGCTTTATCCTCAGTAAAAATTTTCCCTAAGAAGTCGATGATGTTTGTTGATGACACTTGCGTCATCTCGCCCCATGGTCGTGAGAAGTTGGATCTATTTCTATACCACCTTAATCTGAATCCATCAAGTTCATGATGGAAGTTGAGGTGGATGGATGCTTTCCTTTCCTTGACATTCTCCCCTCCAGAATGAATGATGGTTTCGTTTCTCACCAAGTTTTTCGCAAAAAAAACTCACACGAAACAATACCTTAATGCTAGCTCTCATCATTTTCCTACTAAAAAATTTGGTGTTCTCAGCACCTTGGCTACGTGGGCTTTGAGAATCTCTGATGAAAACCACCTAGAACAGGAGAAATCTCACGTCCTTGAAGTTTTTAAAATTAATGGGTACAACAAAACTCATAGCCTCAAGACCTTTCAAAGAGCCTATAAAGGACCTTTTGTTGATCATATCTGGAAGGTTCATCTCCCATTTATTCAAGGGACCACAGATAGGATTACCCATATCCTTAGAAGGAATAATGTGTCCTCTTCATTCAAACCTTTGAGGACCATTAAAAATTCTCTTGGTTCAGTTAAGGACCCTATCGACCCGAATGACATGAAAGGAGTTTACCTTGTTCCATGCTCCTGCAATGTTCCTTATATTGGAGAAACGGGTCAATGAATTAACCAGAGGATCCATGAGAACGCTGCAAACATAAGACACATTCGTTCCCGCTCTTCGACTCTGGCTGAGCATGTAGAGAAATCAAAACACCATATTTGTATTGAGGATTCTAGAATCATTGCTAGGGTTGATCATTTCCACCATAGGAAGCTTCGCGAGGCAATCGAAATTGAAAGGAATGCCAGAAATCCCAACAGAGACAATGGTTGGAAATTGAGTAAGAGTTGGATTCGAGCCCTCTCCTTATGATCCTTTTGTCTCTGTCTTCTTATCCCTTTTAGAATATTTTATATCCTACTCTTAACCTTATAGAGTAATTATTAATTAAAATTATATTACAACTATTTCTATTTAATCTCCCATCCTCTTTTTATTAAAGAATTTATTCTAACTTTCTTAACAACTTATTACGATCATTTATCATAACAACTAATTTATAACTATATTTAAAATAACTAAAATATTAAATAATACCATTCTAACTTTTTGGAATTTCTATTTACTTATTTAACTATCTCCACCTCGTAGTTTTCAACAGCTAGTTTTTCAACGGCTAGGGCTATGATGTCGGCAAGGGTTGTGATGCATCGCTGCTATTCATTCTTAAACGACTAACCTTAAGCTATGATGCATCTGTGCTATTTATTAGTCGACAAGGGTTATGATGCATCGCTGCTTTTCATTCTTAAACGGCTAACCTTGAGCTATGATGCATCGCTGCTATTCATTCTTAAACGACTAACCTTAAGCTATGATGCATCTGTGCTATTTATTAGTCGACAAGGGTTATGATGCATCGCTGCTTTTCATTCTTAAACGGCTAACCTTGAGCTATGATCCATCTCTGCTATTTATTCTTAATCCTTAAATAGCTAACCTTGAGCTATGATGAATCTCTGCTATTTATTTTTAATGATTGTATGATTTCTTCACTTTGCCGTGAAGATAAATCACATTAGTTGGTTCGAAACTTCCACCAAGTCTTTAATGATCTAATTAATATGAAAAACATTTATCTAAATTTAATTCGGTTGTCACACGCTGGCACGAAAACAAAAATGGAAAAGGAAGTTGCTGATTTTGACTGGAACGATTTTCCTCAAGATTTGGAAAGGAATATATTTGCATGGTTACCCGCAGAATTTGTCTACAGGTATCGGAGAGTGTGCCAAGAATGGAACGCTATCCTTTCATATAAATACTTCTTAACCAGTATATGGGCAGAGACACCCATCAACAAGCAGCCATGTTTGCTACTCTGCTCTTCGAGTGCGGAAATTCCTTGTTTGGCTTTCGACTTCTACAAATGGACATGGAAACACTGCTTCTCCCTTGGTTTCTTAAGAGAGGAACTAGGTCCCCGCGTGGGCACCGTTGAAGTCACCTGTAGATCATCAGCGGCAGGCTTACTCTTGGTGAACTTCAAGATCCTTCTACAAACGTATGTGCACTCCGATATTCGCGTTTGCAATCCTTATACTGGGACTTCAATCGAGCTTGTCCCCATGTCATTGATAACAACCATTATCGATAAGTCAATCGTGGTTGATGGCGACGGGCAACCAGAAAACATTTTTAAAGTGGTGGTGTTGGGGCAAGCCGGCAGGGTGGCAGGATGTTTAGTGGAACTCTACGATTCCAGTGAAATGACATGGAATATCGCGGGACGTCTGCCGCCTGAATTGAGATTCTTCGAGGTACAAAATTTTACAGTCAAACGCCATATGGTTTATTCCGATGGTGCGTTCTACATTTTAGGGCACCTTCGTCAGGAACCGTTGGGTATTGTGAGTTTCAGCATGCCGTCAAATGTTACCAGAGACGCAGAAACGTCGGTGCCCATACTTCTTGCGCCCTTCCCTGAAGAGTTGCTTAATGCTTGCCTCTCTCACCTGGGCTTGTCACATGCGGGTCACGGCTACTCGTCGTTGCAGCGATGAGAGAAGGGTTCTGTATTTGGGAGTTTGAGAGTGACCACCGCCGCGCCCCAATCGGTTCATTGCCCTGGACGTGGAAGGAGATCGCAAGGGTGCCTGAATCGATATGGGAGGACTTTAAGACTATAAGGTTGCCGGAGAGTGGGAGACCCCAGTGGGAGGATTTTAGGATTAACGTTTTGCCCAGCATGCAGGAATGCTTTGATTGCATAGGGGTAGAGGATCACCTCTGCCTCTTACCATGGTGGAACTGTTACATTGGCAAACTAGAACCAGAAGTAGCGCTTGTTTATAATTTAAGGACAGGTTCATGGAGGTGGACTACTCCATCTCCAACGGAAGGCATGCATCCACTCAGGGTCCTCCATCGCATGGATTTTAAACCGTTTTGATTTGTGGAAAAGTCTATGTTACCCTTTTGAATTGTGACTCATATTCAATTTTTTAAAGCCTCAGTTTAATAAGGTTTCTAATTTTTCTTTAAAATTAAAATTATATAATTTTTTTGGGGATTTTTCTGGCAAAATCCCAAAAAAAAAGAATTCAAACACACAGAGACAATGCTCTGTCTCCTTTACTTCAGGATCTTTTTGCACAGGGAAGCCTTTTAAAAAAAATTACTGAGAACAGAGTATTGCACCACCATAAAAAGATTTCTATTCATTAAAACGAAAATCACTGATACATATTCATCCTCTATGCTGAGAGGGATTCACCCAAAAAACATTCAGTAAAACTGTGTCTCTTTTACAAAATGATTTTTACACTGCTGTGTAAAATCTTCATTCACTGCTGTAAAGAAACTTTTGCATTTCCTGCTGCAGAATCACACTGTTGTGTGGAAATTACGCATTCACCAAAACTTACATTACCCTTTTCACTACTGTGTGAAAGATTTCATAGTTTTCACTGATACGTGCTCTCATCTTTTTCATTACATACTCCCCCTGTGTTTTTCTATATTCACCACTTCGCACTGCTGTGTGTTTCATTTCACAATACAAAAATTGACCAAAAAAAATTACAATATGTTTTACTTATTCAGTAAAACAAAACTTACGTCTGTGAATTTTAAAATAATAAAATTAAAAACTTATATGTTATACCCATACCTCCGTAACATTAAAATTAAAATCTTTTACCTACAACTATGACAAATTCATTAAATGCATTAATATTAAAACCCATGGTCAACCAAAATTTTATTTTACTTCACGCAATCTCCATGCCCTGCAGACCTGTATGCAGCTTTGAATTAATCGATAGTGGGCAGCCACTCTTTTAATCCAATGGTTCAGGACAATATCGGGTGAGCCTTTTTAACCGCTCTTTACCTCACGTAACATTTATTGCAGGCTCGTATGCATCTTGGAACAATCGATGGTGGAGATCGATGGAGTAGATCGGAAGGCGGAGGAGAATATCGGGTGAGCATTTTTAACCAAACTTTACCACCCGAGAAACTGTCAGAGGGTGGCGTTAGGCCTCTGCCATGCGTCAGCTCTAAATTTTCTAGGGTCGCCTATGTACGAAAACTGCCTTCACGCAAAGGCGGTCCGAGAAACTCACCGGCGGGTTTGTGGTTTTACTGTGGTGGTTTTGGGCATTGGTACGGCTGCGTTGAAATTACATTTTCAACACTCCCCTTTAATTTCAATTGTTGGGCATTCGTTCATACCCAGA
>APFE031366713.1:0-14320 GCA_000404065.3 Pinus taeda
ACTCATTGGTAATGATTGTGAATTATGAATATGATGCTTTGTGAAAGACTAAAGTTGTTTCATTTCAATGTTCATCTCATTATTCATGTTTCATTTTATAAATTTTTAACATTTCATATCATGTTAACAGTTAGAAGTTAGGACTTAGAAATATCTTCGATATTACTTCTTGTAATGGTTAAACTTGGCTTACAAGTACAACTTGTTACTTTGGTGATCAATGATGATAAATGTTATTGAATTGAATGTTATTTTAATTTATTATTTTACTAAGGTTGATGACGATTATAATTTCTAGATGATTGATGTGATATGGTTCAATGATCAATTTATGTTTTTTTATGTTTTTATGTCTATTTCATCATTCTACATGTTTTTGTTGACATATATGTATCAAAAATTAAAAAATATAAAAAATATATATATTTTTAAAAAATCGCTCCGGGATTCGCTCCCAAACTGGGAGCTTCTGAAAATGGTCGCTCCCGCTCCCGCTTCCACTCCCGCTCCCCGCTTCCGCTCCCGCTCCCAAGTAACATTGGCTCAATGCTTCAAGGAAGCTAACACACTCTCTAAGAAAAGCCTTAAGATGAAGAGATCAAGCCTTAGGGTTTTAGATATGATGATGATAATAGGTATTCCTAAGGTCAAGACTCTAGGAGATGAGGTAGGACCCCTCAAAGAAGATCTATGTGATGATTTAACACTTCCAAAAGGCTCTTCTCTCTCTTTGAGAGAACTAAAAAATATTTGCGCTAGACCTAGTGATTTATGAATAATTTGTGAAAATTTCATCTATCATAGCAATTGGAAATTATTTTTCTAGTTGTTAATTTATTTAGAAATTTATCTGTTGTCTACTATGGAAAATATCAAATAATTCACATAGTGATTTTCACAAATAAATTGCAGAAGAAAATAGCGCTGGAAACTAAGAAAATCTAGCACACAGTGACACACACATAACAGTATGACATTTATTTTTAGACAATTGTCCTCAGAAAAACCCAACTTGGGAAAACCAGTGCAGCAGATGAGGGTTTTATTATTAAGCAACAGTGAAATCTTAGTACAATCTATGGATGGCTAACTAGCAATCCAAACAGCAAGTATCTGAAAAAAATAATTAGAGAGAAGAAATTCTCTCACTCCACAAGCAATCTTGGCATTGGCTTCTCCTGAAAAACTAGTCGTCCAACCCTAGCATAGGCCCTCTGCACAATCCTTGTGCTGACTCTCACACGTGTGGCTTAGATCAGCCTCCAAGCAAGTCGTCTTTCCTGTCTCTACTGTTAGAAGTGACTCTCCGTCCCTCTGGAAGAATTTCCTAGCCTCTAGAAGCTGAATCGACATCCTCCCCAACTAAATCAAACTGTTGTGCTTCAGTAATGGCACAGTCCTTGTGTTGCTTTTGCGTGGATCCTTCTGTCACTTGTTGCTGCCTCTTCGGATCTGGAAAACTTCCTTTAGATCACTATCCTTGACCCTCACTATCTCTGCTTCGATCTTTGGCTCTCTGGCAACTACTGTTGCTCTTTGGAAATCGATCTGCCAAGTAAATTGAATTGCTCAAGTGTCTCCCATGTATTCTCCAAGTGCCCATCGATTTCTTCTTATAATCCTCTGTTGAGGCTCCAACGACCAAGATTAAAACTTAATCAAGGGCTAGGATCATATTGAAGTCAATCCGTGTGAGTTTCTAGATTATTCTCACCTTGAATTAATTAATTTTGATTAATTAACCAGTTTTTGTAATATTTCTAATGGAAATTCTACAATGATAACAAATTCATGCAAATATAATAACACAGAATTTTTCAAAAATGCATACACATAAATTAGAAATATCTCCAAATCCACAAACTGGCCAAGATTTTATTAATAATAGTGTTGTGGTACAAATGAGTTGGAGAAAATGCACCTGGGCTTGCGCAAGGAAAGCTACAGGCACCAGGTGATGAATACAAGAAATCTCAACAACTATAATAGCAAGCTCCTCTAGAAAACTACAACGCTGCTCCAAAATTACACTGCTTCTTGACTTCTCCCCCTGATTTTCCCACTCTAGAGTACCCAAAAAATTCTATAAAATTAGAAGAGTGCTCCTTGCCCAAAACCTAGGAAAACCCAGAAAGGGTTTGGCCTATCTCCAAGCCAAAGTCGAACCCACAAAATGGTGCAAATTCCCCAACTAACTAGCAATTCGCCCTCTTATAAGAATTAGGATTTCAGGTCCGAATATCGCCCGAAAAATTCTATACAATTATCTATAGACTCCTCTCAATAAACCCAAAAAAACCCAGAAAGGGTTTTAGCTAAATCCATCAATCCCCAGTGACCCCCCAATAAGTGCAAATTGCCCAGTTTGGGCAGAAAACACCCCACACAACTAATACTACTGAATTAAGCCCAAATCCACCATTGGAAATCTCTCTCAACTTTGGCTAAACTCTCCCCTGAGGAATACCTCCAATCTCCGACCTTTATCTCTCCTCAACCTCTATTCCTCCAACCCCTATGCACTTCCAGAAATGTAGAATTTCGGCCCCAAGAATTCTCTCAACTTAGCCCAACTAAAATAACTTGCAAATATGCCCAATGGAAACTCTAAATTGAGCTCCCCAAATTGCCTCACTAGGGAGACACTCGAAGTTCTCCAAAATGAGGGTGGAATTCCTTGTGTTGAATAACACGGTTGTCTTGGCTAAACATGTTGCTCAAGAGAACTAATGTTGAATTGTCAAATGATCAAAGATACCAAATGGAGGCCTCCAAACTCTATTTATAATTGCTAGTCCTCTCCCTTGGTGGTCCCCACCTTCCACTAATAAAATATTACTATGCCGTCATTCTTCATTAAAATAATAATTTCCACTTTTCTCCCACAAAATAATATTTTCTCCTTTTTATTTAATATCACCAAAAATTGACAAAACTCCTTAGTGAATTTTGCACTCACAAAAATTGGGAACATTACGGTCCTCCCCGCCAAAAATTGCTTGTCCTCAAGCAATATCCTGCTACTCCAAATGTTGGCCTAGCCAATGCTAGGGTCCCAAATGTGCCACTAAACCAATCCTCGTTGTTGAACATCCTACCATACTAGTGATAATCCCCATGTCAACAGCGAATCTCTAGATTCTAATGGACTATATGAATGATCTCCCCCTATAGAAAGCAGCTTACCCCTAAGGGTAGATGAACCGCTAAATCATGTTGTAGCTAGATCCCATGCTAGTCTCAGAAGGGTACCACCATGCTGACACTGCGCCACTCTAACTATGAAAAACTTCCCATCATGCTCAGACTGTATCCTCCCCTCTCGAAACCTGATGGTGGGATATATGTGAAGGCCAAGCTTATCCTGCCCAGGCATCTCCATGATGTCAATGTCTCCCCATCCACTGTCAATCTCAATCCTAAGCAGCAACAGGATAAATCTACCTCGCCATGCAATGGAGGTTTCAATAATCACCCATGCGTCACACCCAAGGTGAACTAGATCACTCTTTCCCATGAACCTACTCATCATAGAATGGAGTGTCTTATCAATCAACTCAATCCCTAAATCCCATAACTAGACCTGCTGCAGCATAGCTCTAAACACTGTTGGAATCTGTTTGTTCCTCATCCCTAATTCCTGCATGAAACTGACATATAGGCCCCATATATCATGAACTAATCTGATACATGCTAAACTGCCCTATGTCTGCCACTGCGTAGTACCGATGACTGGTGGAAGCCACATGTGCCAAATAACTACCCCCTAAAGGCAGCCAATAGATGGGTATCTGATACTCGCAATCGACTCAATGTATGTGGACCCATCCCGCCCCTGCCAACCATCACCACTGAGTCTGCCATCCACCCTCTCAATAGTGTGCTAATACAATATCTGGAGGTCGGGCACATACTAGAAAGTTGCCTCAATCGTACACGGTATTCTCTACTCATGCATGGTCCTGACATGCCTTGTGGAAAGAGTGACACGTCTCCCTCGTGACCTTCTCCCAAGGCGTAGGCTCACTGATGAACGATATGCCACCCCTACAGATGATCACCTCATCCCCCAACCTGTGGTAGTCAACTCGTGCACCGACCCAATTCCACCACCGAGAAGTCTCTCCGCTAGTGCATTGAGTGTCATCCTAATATCTCGGGTGAGATCCCTTTCCCCAGCTGCTCACACCCAGAGTGCCAAAGGACAACAGCGAAATCGTCTGTGCTTGTAAGTGATATATAAGAAGGACAAGCATGTGAGTCCCCATGGATACCATCGAGTATCGCTCATCTGCGTCCTTGTCGATCCTGGGTGAAGTACACCCGAAGGTATGCCCAGTGTCTCCGTCCATAAGTCTCCTTGGAGGCAACCCTCCAAGACCTCGTTGTGTAGCACCATATGCCCCTGCATCCCACCAAGTATACCTATAGTCCTCGACCTGGCATTGTACCCTACAACCTATCCTTGTACACCACTAGATACCCCGTGCTACTGATGTACCATCATGTACCGTCTCGTATCCTGCCTATGTCACTGTATCTGGCTCTCCCCACGTGTACGCGATGCGACGTGAGTCGCTCAATGCAAGCCAACATGCTACAACAAGCAACCATGCATTTCCATGCTCCTCTGCAGGCCATTGCTCATCACTCCATACCTCTATACAACACTAGATGCTAGGTTCTAAAATTAGGTCTATATGCATCAGATCGCATCCCTCTGCATTACATTGGACTCTGCGACATATCCTTGTGCACCCCTGGGTACCATTGCCTACTGCCGTACCACCATTTATCATATGCAATCCTGCATGTGCCAACGCATCCACCACTCTACTAGTAATCCCTCCATGATTTGGGCTACATCTCCCCATCTTCCCTAAAAGACCTGAGCGGTCTGACTCCTCACATGCCAAGGGGAATGATACTATTGTGTCTATCCTCAGTAGCTCCAGTGTCCAATATACCAATGAGAGAACATTGTCTCCATGTAATGCCCTGTCCGGTGGTCTGTCGATGCCACCTCCTCCCACCAGCTCCTGCCAGAGTAGGCTAATCAGCCTGTGACTCCATGCACAATCAATATGCTATGAGAACTCATGAAATCTGCCTGCTCCTCTGCCAATCCATCTTGTCACTAGTGTTGTCAGGAACTATGAAGGGGATATGAAAAGGTGTGTGTGCCCAACCACTGAGTCCATCACGTAGTTACTACCATGACCTACCGACTCCACGATGTGATGGAGAATCCCACCTGGATCCCAACAACAGTCTGGCCCTTGAGGCCCCCTGGTAATCCACAGCCTCCGTTGAGCTGTGGCCATGGATGCATCTAACCTCCTAGCCAGCTCCACCAGATACCAACTCAATATCTCTCGCCATCCAACCCCAAGGGAAGGATCGAGAGAATAAACTCCCGTACATGGAACTAACCCTCCATCCTACCAAGGATGCACCCTGCACAACTCATGTCGCATCATCTCACCATCCTGGTCAACACATAAAATATTTTGAGGTGACTCTGCCTCTCCCTCTCCAATGTGTAGTGGTAACCTGCTAGTGCTACCGGCCTGTAATGTCTGAGTAGGGTTGCCCCATCGCTCTAATGTGCGCTCCAACTAAACCATTAGGGAATCCAACCATTCCCCAACGCAAGTCAGTTTGGCTGCTGACTCAGCACAAACCGCTCTCATGCCCTCCAACTCCTCGTTCTGCTATAGAATGGCCTCTCGCACTGTTGTGGCCTTCTTTCTCAATGTTAGAAGGCTAGCCCAGAACTGATGAAACTGTGGAGAGCAATTATCCTCTGTAAACCCAGTCACCACTCTGGACCCCTCCATCTCTTCTGGTACCTCCTCAATGACAAGTATGTCTCCAGGCACCTCATCAACCTGCGGTGGGTGGCCATCGTCTAGAAACTAGATCATAGCACTGGGTACCTCATCAACTGTTGGCATCTCATCAATAGATGGCCCTCCGAGTGTATGCTCTACTCCCTCAACCTAGGTGTTAGCTGTAGCTACCAAAGAGGCTTCCAACAATGGTGACTCTTGTGCCACACCGGGTATATGGTTGTGCCCCTCACCATCCTGCGTGTCCTCCTTCTCAACCTCTTCCTCGAGCTTTTGACATCTAAAGCCCGGTCTCCACCAGTAGAAATGCCTCCTGGTCTCATCCTCTAGCTTTCCTCGTCCTATCCACTCCCTTTGAGGGGTTTTGGTGTCCTTTTAGTCAAATCTTTCCACTAGCCTCTGTGTAAACTCTTTGTAGGTTGTGATACATACATGACCCAAAGGGATTAGCCCTTGGTACCACCATTCCATAACATCTCCATCCAAGTGCAAAGTGGCATGTCTAATAGCATCTGCCTCCCTCATGGGGTTTAGCCGGAAATGTGTCCAATTCTTGTACCCATTTTCTAATAGAACTCCTAGCTCAACCATCAAAGTGGGTGAGGGTCATTTTTCCCTCAATGATACTCACTCTCCCTTGAGACATGGGTTTGTCTATAGTTCACCCATCACAATGCATACATGCCCAAATCTTCCATGATCTTGATGGCTACTCCACAACTAGCCAAGATCATGCTCTGTTACCACTGTAATATTCTTAATGGAAATTTTACAATGATGAAAAAGTCGTGCAAAGATAATAACACAGAATTTTTCAAAAATGCATACACATAAACTAGAAATATCTCCAAATCCACAAACTGTCCAAGATTTTATTAATAATAGTGTTGTGGTACAAATGAGTTGGAGAAAATGCACTTGGGATTGCACAAGGAAAGCTACAAGCACCAAGTGATGAATACAAGAAAGCTCAACAACTATAATAGCAGGCTCCTCTAGAAAATTGTGTTACTGCTCCAAAATTGCACTGCTTCTTGAATTTGCCCCCTAAGTTTCCCACTCTAGAGTGCCCAAAAAGTTCTATAAAATTAGGAGAGTGCTCCTTGCCCAAAACCCAGAAAAACCCAGAAAGAGTTTGGCCTATCTCCAAGTCAATGTCGAACCCACAAAATGGTGCAAATTCCCTAGCGAACTAGCAATTTGCCCTGCTATAAGAATTAGGATTTCAGGTCTGAATATTGCCCGAAAAATTCTGTAAAATTATCTATAGAATCCTCTCAATAAACCCACAAAAGCCCAGAAAGGGTTTTGGCTGAATCCACCAATCTCTGATGACCCCCCAATAAGTGCAAATTGCCCAATTTGGCCAGAAAACGCCCCACCAAACTAATACTGTTGAATTAAGCCCAAATCCACCACTGGAAATCTCTCCCAACTTTGGCTAAATTCTCCCCTGAGGAATACCTCCAATCTCCGACCTTTATCTCTCCTCAACCTCTATTCCTCCAACCCCTGTGCACTTCCAGAAATGTAGAATTTCGGCCCCAAGAATTCTCTCAACTCAGCCCAACTGAAATAACTTGCAAATATGCCCAATGAAAACTCTAAATTGAGCGCCCCAAATTGCCTCACTAAGGAGACATTCGAAGTTCTCCGAAATGAGGGTGGAATTCCGCTCGGAAATTCCTTGTGTTGAACAACATTGTTGTCTTGGCTAAACAGCTCAAGAGAACTAATGTTGAATTGTCAAATGATCAAAGATACCAAATAGAGGCCTCCAAGCTCTATTTATAATTGATAGTCCTCTCCCTTGGTGGTCCCCACCTTCCACTAATAAAATACTACTTTGCCACCATTCTTCATTAAAATAATAATTCCCACTTGTCTCCCACAAAATAACATTTTCTCCTTTTTATTTAATATCACCAAAAATTGGCAAAACTCCTTAGTGAATTTTGCACTCACAAAAATTGGGAACATTATAGTTTTCCTAAGTTTAAACTTAGGAAACATTAAAAAATAGGTTAATAATCTAATTAAGTCATTTGTAGGTGGAATTTCTAGAAACGATTTATGGGGTATGGAGATCTCATGTATTCTAGCCCCTCCACCAAGTTTTGTGACTAGAACACATCTGACGCTAGAGAAACTAACACTCCCTCTTATCGAAGACTGTGTTCTAGCGTTGCATGTGAAAATTCTATCACTGTAGCAATTGATTTAGTTTACCTACTTATTTCCCAACAAGTTATTTACAAAAACCCTTCAATAAACATTACAATAAATTCTGCTACAGATATCACACCATAATACAAAAACAAATACATGCACAAGAATCATACACATCAACACAGATATTTTGGACAATTGTCCCCAGAAAAACCCAAAACGGGAAAACCGGTGTAGCAGAGGAGGATTTTTATTATTCAGCAATTTTTCAGTACAACTGGGTGCTAAACTGGCTTACCCAACAGGGAAAAAATTCTCCAACACTTATCCCAGTCTCAGCATCAAGCTTGTTGGCCTCTGCGCAACTCTCAGACCCTCTGCATCAGCCCCTGCCACTCCGCGTCAGCACTGGGCTTCTCTGCGTCAACCACACAGGCCCTTCAGTGATTGCGTAGTTATGGTGCCTCTACATCTGCCTCTCTAACCTCTGTGTTGGTCCTCTGGTGTTGTTTCTGACACTCTGTTCCATACCAGTTGCCTCTTGCTGCTCTCCAAACCACTAGTTCGAATTTCTCAACTAACCCCGCTCCAGAAATCGAACTGACTGGTCTCCCTCAGTGCGTTCTCCAACTGACCCTCAAGCCTCTTCTTATACTTTTCTTGTTGGTCTTTCAAAGATCGAGATTAAATCTCTAATCAATGGCTAAGATTAGATTTGGCTTGATCCATGACTTTTGGAACCTTCTAACCTAGTTTTATATTAATACCCATTAATATTTTATTTTTCCTAAGTTTAGACTTAGGAACTCCATTAAAAATATTAATTATTTTAGCATCTCCCAAACCGGGTACAATCTGTCCAAACTATTTTTGGGTCTTGGAGATATCATGTGCTTTAGCCTCTCCACCAATTTTCAGGGCTAGAGCACATCCGATGCTACCCCAAATCAACATTTCACACCTTGCCACAACACCTTGTCTTTGTATCATCCCTCTATCACATTGCTGATGTCTGACAGGAAACTCTACTAGAAATGATTGCACTACTCCCTCAGTCAGAATGTTGCTCCCTTAGTCATAGTGTTGCTTCCTCAGTCACTGCGTTGTTCCCTTAGTCACTGTCCATCAACCACTACACTAACTCTGATTCATGTACCAATGACTGTAGCTGAACCAGACTGTTGTATCTGTGTTATTGCTGACATTTCCATACTGCTACCAACTATGCATCTGCATTGCAACTCCCTCTCAGCTGTTGTTGCTGCAACTACAACAACTGCCACTGAGAAGCATCCTTAATACTGAATCAATCGTGTCTGTTGCATCTATCTCCTAAGTCTTGACTTCTACTAGCTATTGCACTATCTACTGAAGAATCTGTGTTGCTACTGACTCTGCTACTGAGCCTCCTGCTCTATTGTCAACACTGAACTACGCTTCTCAGCACCTTACTGCTATTAGTCCACAAATGTCACTCGGGAATCTGACTGCATCAATGACATTAATCCATCCTGCTACTAAATACTGTAGGCCCACGTAGCTCAGTAATGATCCATGAGGAGGAAACCTCAATGGACCCTGCCTAATCTCTGCAACTTTGGGACTACAACTCCATGTTGCCCTACCTCTCTCCTGGAGGTATGGTTGCAAACATGACAAACTCTTCTTCCAACCTGGAAGACAACTTGTTAATCTCCACGGATGCTGCCAACTAGTCCTGCTTGTCCTTCTTCTTGAGAGGACACTGCATGTTGTAGTGACCGAACTCACCACACCTAAAGCACTTGACCTTTGACAGGTCCTTCTTCTTTTTTTGTTCCCCTTGTCCCTGGCTGGGACCCTTAGATGCTAGGGCCACATTCTCTTCTTACTTATCACTCTTCACAACCTTGTTGCTACTACCGTTGATGGTGCTCTTTACTCGAGCTCGCCTCAACTCCTCCTGAAGCAGATTGGCCCACATCCTGTCCCAATTAGGAAAAGTGTCTCTGCCTAATATGCTTTGGACAAACACTTTCCAATCCTTTGAGACATTGTTTAGTGCCAATCATACAAGCTCTGTGGGTTGGGGTGTCTCCCCAATTGTTGACAACTAATCTCGAACCTCCTGAATCCGAGTGAGGAAGGGATCTATGCCTTCACCCTTTTGCATCCCGATGGTTCTCAGCTTCTCCTAGAGAAACATTTTCCACTGCTCGAAAGAACTCTGATATAGTGTGGAGAGAGCTACCCACATTTCCCTAGCAATATTCTTGCCAGAAATATGTGAGACTATATGATCTCAGACTCCATCCAATATCATCCGTTTTGTTACTTTTTGTAGCATCAGATGTTTTCTAGCCACGAAATTTGTTGGAGAGGCTAGAATACATGAGATATTTTCTGGAAATTCCACCTAGAAGTGTCTCAATTAGATTATTAATTAATTAGTATTAATTGAAATAAGGTGAGAATCATCTAGCAACTCACATGGATCAACTTCAAGATGATTCTAGCCATTGATTAAGATGTAATCTTTGTCGTTGGTGCTCCAATAGTGGATTATAAGAGGAAGTCGACGGGCACTTGGAGAATACACTTGAGAACATAGAAATTTGATTTCCTTGGCAGATCGAATTCTAGAGTAGCAGTAGTCAGCTGCTGGAGAGCCAGAGATCGAAACAATGAGGGAGGGGCAGGGACAGTGAGTCAAGAGGAGATTTTCCAGATCCGTAGAGTCAGCTACGGGAGGCTCGAGTTTCTTCAATAAGGCAATGTAGAGACAACATAGAAGCTTCAGAGGCAGCAATTCGATTTGGATAGACAGATGGTCGATTCAATTGCTGGGGGCAGAGAAGATTTCTAGAAGGGACCAACAAGTCATTCTCTGACGGTGGATTGGGAAGACGACTTGATTAGTTGCAATTCTAGGCAGAGCATATCAGTGGTTACGATTTGTGGATCCCATTCAAAACCAGTTTCGGAGCTAGATCAATGTCGAGTGAGACAAAATTTGTCTCACTATTTTTTGTGGCTAGTTTCTCCTGTAGTGGATTGCCAGTTTGCACATCCAGATTGTACTCATATTTTCACTAGTGCATAATAATAAAACCCTCATATGTTCAACCGGTTTTCCTGCATTGGGTTTTTCCGGGGACTTTTATCCAAAACCAACGGTGTAAATTTTATTTTGTGTGTGCTAGTATTTTCCAAGTTCCAACGCTATTTATTTCTGTATTTTTTATTTTTGAAGGTTGCAGAGTGTTTATTTCGATGTTACTGTATAAATAAACTGAATAATTAATCTATCAGTTAGAAGAAATAATATCAGTTGTTGCAATAGGATTCCAGTGTAGGAACTTTCACATAGTATCAGAGTGTGAGTGATCAGCTAGGAAGCTCAGAAGCGGAGAAAGAATTTCGCTTCTAAGAGGGAGCAGCAGGCCGAAATTCTTGAGGAAAAGTAGTGCTCAGACAAGCAAGCCAAATTGTTGGGCCAGAAGTTCGATTTTCAGTTGATAGGGTGTGTTGTCGCACAGATCATCACGACAACGCTCAGATTAGGGGCTGTCACTCGGATCCCCGATCTCTCCGTTTAAGCCTGTCTCCCGCGGCTAAGGCGGTTAGACCCTATAGGAAAGTGGATGACCAACTGTGAACCAGTTGGTTTGGGAGACACGAAAGGAAACAAGCACTTAATTGATTTTATTAAATAAATAGACCAGTGCCTTATGGAGTTAAAGGTTGAAAAATTATCTACTAAATGCTGCGGAAAGATGAACTCATTAACAACCATTAACCATCAGATAACTCAAGTAATGCAGGATATTCAATAAACATACAATGCTTTTCCAGCGATTAAATATTTCAAAAGATAAAGCTTCGATACACAACCATCCAATTTTAAATGCTAACCAGATATCTCATTTATGATCATTCAAGCATGCCAAATCATATAAAAGATGATAAACATTAATTTCACATCAAAACTTTAGCCTTAGCAGATAAAACATGGTAAATCCTTGAACTAAATACTGAATCTCGCAAAAAATTTCCACAATATTTTTATGTTTTTCAGATAAAATAAAATTTTAAAACTAAAAATCTAAACTAAAACAAAACTTGAAATTAAAATTTAATCTAAATCTAAAGTCTAAATAAAAGGAACTTTTTAAGTCTTTTTATATTTTATATTTTTTATGATTTTTAAAAGTTTTATAATTTTTTATGAATTTTAATTTTTTTAAACTTTAAACAAAGTCTAAAAAAAATGAAAAATCTAATTTAAATCTAATCTAAAACTAAAACTATAAAAAAAAATCAAAACTAAGTCTAAAGTCTAAATAAAGGAGCTTTTTTTTTATGTCTTTTTATGATTTTAAAATTTTAAGTTCTTTATGTTTTTTTTTTTTTAACTTTAACTTAAAAACTAAAAAGGGAAAAATAAAATTTAATCTAATCTTAAAACTATAAAACTTAAATCTACTAAAAATCTTTAAATCTATTTAAAAAAAAACAATGCTAAATCAAAGCTCTAACGAAATTCTACATCAAATAAAACAAAACCATAAAAAAAATAAAAAAAATCGATTTTTTTTTTTTCAAATTAAACCTAAATGAGAAAAACGTAAAACTGAAAAAAAAATAATCAATCTAAACCTACGTTAATCACCATTCAACGCAACGTATGAATTAATACTGGACTATATACAAAGATAAAAAACGGCGGAAAGATTTTCGACGGCGGAGAGGTTTGCAGGTAGGATGAAGATTCGATCCACACAGCGCGCAGGTGAGCCAGTTTTGTTAATTGTTCGATGGATGCACAGCTAAGGAAATCACACAGGTAAATGGGGTTGCCGCAGGCTGGAAATGTATATGCAGGGGATTTCCAGAACAGCGAAAATGATCTGGTCGCAAAATGGAAAACGCATGAAGTAGATAAGGAGCAGACAGACGCAGGTCTTGAAGAAATAACCTAGCGCCCACGAGAAGAACCCTGAAATCATTTTGAAAGCAGAAAAAATTACCTGACGCCCACACTATAACACTTACCTTTAACTATTACGGATGGGTGCAGCACGGTTCAACCTTTCAACGCAGTAACCATCAAATATATTACCTGGCCCGTGTATATATATAAGAAAAACGTGATTTGTTGCAGGTGCGTGGAGCTCTTCAGCAACTGGAGCAGCGAAATGCTCGATTGGCAGAGGAACTTCAATGGATTTGTTTTTCTTCAACGACGGATGCTAGGATCTAAGGAGAGATGAACAAGTTGCGTGATAAAATGCAAAAGGGACAGATTGCTGAGTAGGCAGCAGCGTGGAAATGGAGCAGATTGCCCAGGATGCCCAGAAAAGCCACTGAAGCTCTCCACCAGATCAATATTTAAAATTCCCTGCTCCAAATTTGCCTGATAAAACCCTGAAAATTTCTCAAAATCTGTACCTGTAACTTGCAATAGAAAACCTAAAATAATACGTGCAAGAAACGAAACTAAAAACCCTATATCAAGCTAAAATTTACAGACTCTTAAACAGCCAGATTTATCAATAATCAGCAGTAATATGATTAGAATTTCAGATTCACTATGAAAAAGTTCAGAAAAATCTCTCATGCAATTCAGAAAAATAAACTAAATGATAAACCCAGGATCAAAACTAGCTGGGTTCTGCCAGAAAATGCTTGCGGGAGTTGGCTGGTTAAGCCGAGAACTTCCCCAAACGCTCGTTGGTTTTCTTTGATAAGGGTTTCCTGCACAGCTCACTTCAACCATCAATAAAGAGATAAAAAACAGTACTAGATCTCAAAAAACAATGGAGATACCTGCCATTACCTCATAAATCTAATACCATTCAAACCATAGCAAGTGAACAAGATACCTATGCTCAACAATACTCTTCAATAAGTTGTTACTAATGGCTGAAAATTAAAATATGCAGAAAATAAAAAATCTCACAACACTTCAGGAGAGTAACACCAACAAGATTTCAACCCCAAAGTCTTTCTTTATTAGCACCAGAAAAAATGTTTACAAGAGAGCTTCTTCAGCACAAAACTCACAGATCGAATGATCTCAAATGACCCCTAGCACCCTATTTAAAGGAAAAATTCCCAACGGCTAGTTTGAGTGATCCACGTCAAAATGATCTCGACTGTTGATGAGGATCAAGATATCTCTTAATCTCATCCGTTGAATTTTTAATGCATTAAAAAAAATTGAAATTCTCAAAATATTATTATTTTATTGTTTAAGTTTATTTCTATTTAATTATTTTTTTATTTTTTATTTTAATTTTTATTATTATTTTTTATTT
>APFE031366713.1:26391-76871 GCA_000404065.3 Pinus taeda
TAATTTAAACCTAATGAGAAAAACGTAAAACTGAAAAAAAAAAAATCAATCTAAACCGACGTTAATCACCATTCAATGCAACGTATGAATTAATACTGGACTATATACAAAGATAAAAAACGGCGGAAAGATTTTCGACGGCGGAGAGGTTTGCAGGTAGGATGAAGATTCGATCCACGCAGCGCGCAGGTGAGCCAGTTCTGTTAATTGTTCGATGGATGCACAGCTGAGGAAATCGCACAGGTAAATGGGGTTTCCGCAAGCTGGAAATGTATACGCGGGGGATTTGCAGAACAACGAAAATGATCTGTTCGCAAAATGGAAAACGCATGAAGCAGATAAGGAGCAGACAGACGCAGATCTTGAAGAAATAACCCAGCGCCCATGAGAAGAACCCTGAAATCGTTTTGAAAGCAGAAAAAATTATCTGACGCCCACGCTATAACACTTGCCTGGCCCGTATTGCTTGATCAATTTGTGCGTTGTGTATGAGCAGGTTCCTTCAACGGCAGATAGAAGACATTTGCAGTGCAGGTCGAAGATTTCAGGGAGATGGGTGTAGCATGGTTCAACCTTTCAACGCAGTAACCATCAAATATATTACCTGGCCCGTGTATATATATAAGAAAAATGTGATTTGTTACAGGTGCGTGGAGCTCTTCAGCAACTGGAGCAGCGAAATGCTCGAGTGGCAGAGGAACTTCAACGGATTTGTTTTTCTTCAACGGCGGATGCTAGGATCTGAGGAGAGATGAACAAGTTGCGTGATAAAATGCAAAAGGGACAGATTGCTGAGTAGGTAGCAGCGTGGAAATGGAGCAGATTGCCCAGGATGCCCAAAAAAGCCACTGAAGCTCTCCACCAGATCAATATTTAAAATTCCCTGCTCCAAATTTGCCTGATAAAACCCTGAAAATTTCTCAAAATTTGCACCTGTAACCTGCAATAGAAAACCTAAAATAATACATGCAAGAAACGAAACTGAAAACCCTATATCAAGCTAAAAATTTACAGACTCTTAAACAGTCAGATTTATCAATAATCAGCAGTAATATGATCAGAATTTCAGATTCACTATGAAAAACTTTAGAAAAATCTCTCATGCAATTCAGGAAAATAAACTGAATGATAAACCCAGGATCAAAACTAGCTGGGTTCTGCCAGAAAATGCTTGCGGGAGTTGGCTGGTTAAGCCGAGAACTTCCCCAAACGCTCGTTGGTTTTCTTTGATAAGGGTTTCCTGCACAGCTCACTTCAACCATCAATAAAGAGATAAAAAACAGTACTAGATCTCAAAAAACAATGGAGATACCTGCCATTACCTCAGAAATCTAATACCATTCAAACCATAGCAAGTGAACAAGATACGTATGCTCAACAATACTCTTCAATAAGTTGTTACTAATGGCTGAAAATTAAAATATGCAGAAAATAAAAAATCTCACAACACTTCAGGAGAGTAACACCAACAAGATTTCAACCCCAAAGTCTTTATTTATTAGCACCAGAAAAAATGTTTACAAGAGAGCTTCTTCAGCACAAAACTCACAGATCGAATGATCTCAAATGACCCCTAGCACCCTATTTAAAGGAAAAATTCCCAGCGGCTAGTTTGAGTGATCCACGTCAAAATGATCTCGACTGTTGATGAGGATCAAGATATCTCTTAATCTCATCCGTCGAATTTTTAATGCATTAAAAAAAATTTGAAATTCTCAAAATATTATTATTTTATTATTTTTTTAAGTTTTTTTCTATTTTCTTATTTTTTATTTTTTTATTTTTATTTTTTAATTGTTTATTATTATTTTTATTTTATATGGATCCTCAAACCAGCCTTTGGAAAAAAATTCCAGGACCTAGGACTGGACCATGAGGGGATTAAAACATTTCCTAACCTCAGACACTTAATCATGACTTTATAATTTACATCTCAAGGGAAACCTTTTACATAGACCCTCAATAGACCAGCCAGTTTCTGCGACCAAACATAATATAGCAGATTAACACATAGGATTCTCGTAGACTCTATGACAAATTCATTCCGCTTGGTCAAGTGAAGGGAACTCTGTTCGACATGGATCGGTGAGACGAAAAACCTTCCGGAACGTAGATTATCACTAGAAAATTAGGTCCACCTAGGCAATTTACATACATGACTCAACTCTGCTAAGATTATTTACAATTCAAAATGCAGACTGGGTTTACAACTTAATATGATCAAGTGAATGATGACTGTCGAATGGCACGGACGTGTCGATCAAGCGCTATCCCTTTTGCGAAGAAAAAGGGGGGCGTACTGCTATAGGTAGTTGACACGCAGTGGTCAACAGGGTGTAGAAAATTAAATTTTCCTAGGAAAGTGATTCCAGGTGTCAAAGGGAGCAGTTGCAGCTCAGATTTTCACTGAGCAGATTTCTGGTTGGACGAAAAGGATTTCTGTAGCAGCAAAACCAGCATCGGGGAAGAGAAAAGCACACACAACAGAGGGAAAATTTATCTCAGGGAACTTCGAGTCTCAGAAGTTCGATTTTTTCCTTGCAGATTGGCAGTATTTGTGAGCAGATCTTCTCACTCCAGAAGGGAGTGCGAGTAGTAGCCAAGTAGAAGGAAAGAGAGGATATTCGACAGTTTTCGAGATGACCATTGCAGGGCTCAGAGATCAGGATAGGTTGGATGGATCATCCAACTATGTCATCTGGAAGGCTAGGATGTCCTTCCTTCTAGATGAATATGGCTTGAAAGCCTACATTGATAATGTAGTGGCAGTTCCCCAGGATGTAGATCAGCAGAAAGAATACAACAACGAAATGGTGAGGGAAGTGTTGAAGAATCTAGGGCAAATAAGTGTAGTGTGATTCTTCATTACTTGATAACAGTTTGTGGAGTCTTTTTACTTTTTCTTGTTAGCTTAATGTTCTTCTTCTTCTTATAAATGCATGTGTGTGTACTTCATCAAACTGCTACCAAAAACATAAGAACAAGAAAACAAGATATTGATCTTTTCTTCCTTTGCTTGAGATGGAGCCTTTCTAACTTAAGAAGATGACCTTGTTGCCTCCCAACATAGCCTTCTTCTCTTTCACAAAGATTGCAGATTTTATTGTGTGTGTGCTAGTATTTTCTCAGTTCCAACACTATTTATTTCTGTAGTTTTTATTTTTGAAGGTTGCAGCGTGTTTATTTCGATGTTGCTATAGAAATAAACTGAATAATTAATTTATCAGTTAGAAGAAATAATACTAGTTGCTGCAATAGGATTCCAGTGTAGGAACGTTCACATGGTATTAGAGCATGAGTGATCAGCTAGGAAGCTCGGAAGCGGAGAAAGAATTTCGCTTCTAAGAGGGAGCAGCAGGCTGAAATTCTTGAGGCAAAGTAGTGCTCAGACAGGCAGGACGAATTGTTGGGCCAGAGGTTCGATTTTCAGTTGATAAGGTGTAGAAAATTAAATTTTCCTAGGAAAGTGATTCCAGGAGTCAAAGGGAGTAGTTGCAGCTCAGATTTTCGCTAAGCATATTTTTGGTTGGACGGAAAGGATTTCTGCAGCAGCAAAACTAGCGTCGAGGGAAGAGAAAAGCACACACAATAGAGGGAAAATTTATCTCAGGGAACTTTGAGTCTCAGAAGTTCGATTTTTTCCTTGCAGATTGGCAGTGTTTGTGAGCAGATCTTCTCACTCCAGAAGGGAGTGCGAGTAGTAGCCAAGTAGAAGGAAAGAGGAGATATTCGACAGTTTTCGAGATGACCATTACAGGGCTAAGAGATCAGGATAGGTTGGATGGATCATCCAACTATGTCATCTAGAGGCTAGGATGTCCTTCCTTCTAGATGAATATGGCTTGAAAGCCTACATTGATAATGTAGTGGCAGTTCCCCAGGATGCAGATCAGCAGAAAGAATACAAAAAGGAAATGGTGAGGGAAGTGTTGAAGAATCTAGGGCAAATAAGTGTAGTGTGATTCTTTGTTACTTGATAACAATTTGTGGAGTCTTTTTACTTTTTCTTGTTAGCTTAATATTCTTCTTCTTCTTATAAATGCATGTGTATGTACTTCATCAAACTACTACCAAAAACATAAGAACAAGAAAACAAGATATTGGCTCTCTGCCAGGGCCAAAACCTCTCTTCTCTTGAGAGGAAAACAATTTCGTGAATTTCTCTTACTGAAGCTTCTATTGATCAATGCCAAACCCTAGACCCTTGATAAGAAGATCCTCCGAGCACAAGTCAAGTCCTTTCAAGATTACTTCCTCTTGCAACACTTTGTCCTTCTCCTTCTAGCACTTTGTCTTCCTCCCTGCGGCACTTCTTCCGGCAACTGTAGAGACCTTAGATTGTATGCTCTAGGATGAACCTTGATCTTTTCTTCCTTCGCTTGAGATGGAGCCTTTCTAACTTAAAAATATGACCTTGTTGCCTCCCAACCAAGCCTTCTTCTCTTTCACAAAGATTGCAGATTTTATTGTGTGTGTGATAGTATTTTCTCAATTCCAACGCTATTTATTTCTGTAGTTTTTATTTTTGAAGGTTGCAACATGTTTTTTTCGATGTTTCCGTAGAAATAAACTGAATAATTAATTTATCAGTTAGAAGAAATAATACCTGTTGCTGCAATAGGATTCTAGTGTAGGAACTTTCACATGGTATCAGAGCGTGAGTGATCAGCTAGGAAGCTCAGAAACAGAGAAAGAATTTCGCTTCTAAGAGGGATCAGCAGGCTGAAATTCTTGAGGCAAAGTAGTGCTCAGACAAGCAGGCCGAATTGTTGGGCCAAAAGTTCGATTTTGAGTTGATGAGGTGTAGAAAATTAAATTTTCCTAGGAAAGTGATTCTAGGAGTCAAAGGGAGCAGTTGCAGCTCAGATTTTCGTTGAGCAGATTTCTGGTTGGACGCAAAGGATTTCTGCAGCAGCAAAACCAGCGTCGAGGGAAGAGAAAATCACACACAATAGAGGGAAAATTTATCTCAGGGAACTTCGAGTCTCAGAAGTTAGATTTTTTCCTTGCAGATTGGCAGTATTTGTGAGCAGATCTTCTCCCTCTAGAAGGGAGTGCGAGTAGCAGCCAAGTAGAAGGAAAGAGGGGATATTCGACAGTTTTCGAGATGACCATTGCAGGGCTCAGAGATCAGGATAGGTTGGATGGATCATCCAACTATCTCATCTGGAAAGCTAGGATGTCCTTCCTTCTAGATGAATATGGCTTGAAAGCCTACATTGATAATGTAGTGGCAGTTCCCTAGGATGCAGATCAGCAGAAAGAATACAAGAAGGAAATGGTGAGGGAAGTGTTGAAGAATCTAGGGCAAATAAGTGTAGTGTGATTCTTTGTTACTTGATAACAATTTGTGGAGTCTTTTTACTTTTTCTTGTTAGCTTAATATTCTTCTTCTTCTTATAAATACATGTGTGTGTACTTCATCAAACTGCTACCAAAAACATAAGAACAAGAAAACAAGATATTGGCTCTCTGCCAGGGCCAAAACCTCTCTTCTCTTGAGAGGAAAACCCTTTCGTGAATTTTTCTTACTAAAGCTTCTATTGATCAATGCCAAACCCTAGACCCTTGATAAGAAGATCCTCCGAGCACAAGTCAAGTCCTTTCAAGATTACTTCCTATTGCAACACTTTGTCCTTCTCCTTCCAGCAGTTTGTCTTCCTCCCTTTGGCACTTCTTCCGGCAACTGTAGAGACCTTATGCTCTAGGATGAACCTTGATCTTTTCTTCCTTCGCTTGAGATGGAGCCTTTCTAACTTAAGAAGATGACCTTATTGCCTCCCAACCGAGCCTTCTTCTCTTTCACAAAGATTGCAGACTTAGAGCAGCAGTAATACAACCCTAGTTCTTCGCACGTGTGAGGGAATACCCTCACAATAACTCTGTTAGACTTCTCTTACTCCCTTTGCTTGCATACCCTTCTTCCACACTTGAGAGAGAGGCTTTGTAGGCCTAGTTTGAACCCTAAACAATGAGATATGGTAAACTGTAAGTTACAGTTGTCATAACCGTAGAGACAACTGTCCTTTCCTCGCAAGTGCAGCTATAACTATCCCTTTAACACTTCTATTTTCTTCTTCCTTTCTTCGTTGTCTTGGAGACCCTTTTCTTGTCCTCTTGTTACCCTTTTCTTTCCTTGTACCTTCGCAGATTTCAGAGAGGAATGCGTTGTCTTTTGAGGGAGTGGACAACCTCTATATATAGAGGTTTGTCCCTCCTTTAGGCCGACTTGCTGCTTTGAGGACGACTTGATTTTCTTTGCTGCAATAGGTGCTTTTAATGGTGCTATTGCTTCTTTTGATGATGTCTTTGCTTGGAGGATACTTGACTTTGCTTGGAGGTTTCTGTTGATTTTTGGTAGCATCGGATGTGCTCTAGCTCCGAAAGTTTGTGGAGGGGCTAGAACACATGAGATCTCCAAGACCCAAAAATTGGCTGGAGAAATTCCACCCGGATGAGGAGTTATTAAAATAATTAATATTTTTAATGGGTTCCTAAGTCTAAACTTAGGAAAATAAAAATATTAATGTGTATTAATAAGAATATGGGTGAGAAGGTTCTAAGTGACGAGGATCAAGCCTGTTTTAATCTTAGCCGTTGATTAGAGATTAGATCACGACCATTGATTCATGAATAGGAAAATTATAAAAGGGTTGAGGGTCAGTTGGAGACACACCAAATTGATCAAAGAGTTCAATTTTTCTGGGGCGACGTTTGCTGAGAAAATCGAGCTAGTAATCTGAGTTGCAGTGAGGGGCAGTTCAGCAAGGGAACTTCAGCCCGAGGCCGAAGAATACATAACAGAGAGGCAGAGCAGCACCGGAAGTGACAACGTAATCCCAAAGAGGGTGACGCAAAGGCCATAGGGACTGATGCAGGTGATGTAGAAGCCGTAGGGGCTGACGCAAGCCCTAAGAGGCAACACTGGAGAGATTCTGTGGGGCAGAGAGGGAGCAGTTCAGCAAATCGACTTTCATAGCAAGGGAGGCTCACTGTGGGGCTGACGCATTTCCTAGAGGAGGTGACACATTTCCAGCGCAAAGCTTGGAGCATCCATCGCTTCCCAACACTGGGAATAGTCGGGTCATCTGTGGGGTTTGATCATCCAATTGTTGAATTTGCCGGAATATCTATCTCTAGATAGAGGTACTTCTGCCAAGATTTTTCTCTGTTGGGTGAGCCATATCTGGCACCCTAGTTGTACTCAAGAATCTGCTTAATAATACAAACCCTATATATGCTGCAATAGTTTTCCCGAATTGGGTTTTTCCGGGGACGATTGTCCAAAAATAACGGTGTCCCTTGTGTGATTGTCTCAGTATATTTTAATTCATGATCTGTGTGTATGTGTAGGCTGCAATAGTGTTTTACATCGATATTTAGGTAATTAAATAACTTGTTAATGCAAAGAACAAGTAGGAGATGTTAAACCTGTAATTGCAGTAGGGGTTTCTGATGAGTAGATTCAAAAATCTTCACATGGTATCAGAGCGATTGCAGATCATAGGCAACTAAAGGCACCAGCCAAGATATCTAGAGAATTTGCAGCAAAAAAGCAGTTGTCCCAAGTGACAGCGTTGTTCCAGAGTCAGAGACATAGAAGGAGTGACGCAGTGCAGAGAAAGTGATGCAGAGGCTCACGTAGTGCTTGCATCAGCACTGTGAGCCAGGTGGATGTGATGCAGTAGCTAGGAGGAGCCCACGTAGTAGCTGTGTCAGCCGTCAAGGCCAACACAGAGGCAGAGGGGGGCAGATCAGGCTCACGCAGAGCAACGTTATCTTTTTGAGCCAAGAAGGATTGACGCAGTTTTCCAAGAGGAGCTTATCCAACCCACGTAGTGGTTACGTAGAGCCTGAAGGGCTCAGATTCTTCACATTGCCAGGGCTAAGGAAGCTGAGCAGATTTTCGGTTTGAGCAGCTAGTGGGACTTTGTTTCTATTGGTGCAGAATAGTGTCTAAGGAGATATAACCAAGGTAGAGGGAATCACTGCGTTGCAAGATTTCTAGCTGAGAAATCTAGATCCGGGTTGCAGCAGCAAAGGAGGATTGGAGAGGAGCGATTCGACAGTTGGCTGGAGGATTTCCGAGAGGGAAATCAAGACTTAGAGGGAGTCTAGAGATTTGTTCCTTAGAGAGTTTCTTGCACCCAAGAAATCCAGATCCAAGTCTTGCTAGATTGACAGAAGGAGAGGGAGAAGAGAACTAGTTCTATATTTGAGGAAAGATGGCAATGAATGGGTTGAGGGATCAGAATAGATTGGAAGGAGCTTCCAATTTTGTGATCTAGAAGGCCAAGATCCTAGAAATTCTAGATAAACATTGCATCAAGGACTATGCCTTGAAGGTGGTTGTTGTTCCCGTTGACGCTAATGTGACACAGAAGTACAAGGAGGCCCAGGCTAAGGCCAAGTGCATGATCCTAGACGGGGTCAAAGATCATGTAGTACCACACATTGATGAGGACACAACAAGAGAGATGTGGGAGACCCTAACCACCTTGTACCAGGGCTCTTCCGTGCAACAAAAGATGCTATTAGAATATTAGCTAAGACAGTACCAGATGCAGAAAGGAGAGGAGATAGACCCCTTCCTTCTCAGCTTGCAAGGGATTCGCGACCAGCTGACTTTTGTGGGGTCTACACCAGATCCAGAGTTCATGGTCAGGACTGCCCTGAATGCAGTCACCAAGCACTGGGAGACATTTGTCCAAAGTATCTTGGGCAGAGCGACTCTCCCCAGTTGGGAGGAGATGTGCGCAACTCTTCGACAAGAAAAGCTCAGGAGGTTGACCAAGGCAAGAAGTAGTGGCAAGGGAGCCCAAGTCAAGAAGGAGGAGGAGGAGGATGCAGCTCTTGCATCAACGAGACAACAGGGGCAACAGAGGAGGAAGAAGAAGGACATCACCAAGGTCAGATGCTTCAACTGTGGGGAGCTGGGGCATTATGACACTCAGTGCCCCAGGAAGAAAGGCAAGGGGGAGGCTTCTAACTCAAAGGTTGCTCCAGCAAAGGCAGACAAGGATGTCGAGGATGATGATTGTGCCATGAGTGCTCATGCACCTCTGGAGAAGAGGTGGGGCGATATGGAGTTTTAGTCTAGAGGACTACGTGTAGGGGTAGGATCCTTGAGATGCCCAAACTCTTGGATCACATACGGCTACGGGAGCCCTTAACGATAGTAGCAAAATAACCGATGTCGGTTGGAGTGAGGTGTGATGGAGTGACAGTGGCAGAGCTAGAGTGCCAAAGTTTGAGGAAACGCAGTGTATGTTGTAACAGTGTGAGATGCACAGAGTAGTTTGCAACAACGCAGTGGAAGCAAAGGGTCAGCACAGATTACGAGGCATCCATACTGACTAGGATGTCAGTTTTTGGGTGAAGTATTAGTTACTTACTTCTTAGTAACTAAGTTGAAGTGCAGCAGTTAGTAGTGGCAGTGTTATGGGCAGCCTGATGCAGCATTTTGAGAGGGAGCTACGATACAGATGTAGCAGTGACAGTGGCAGAGTCATGGGCAGCAATATAAGAAGCAACAGTGCAGTGGATGAAGGGAATCAAGCCAAGCATCAGCGACATAGAAGACCGATGCAGTGGATCAGTGTAATGTTTCTATGGGGAAGTATTGCTAGAGCACATTCCTCACTAAGAGGGAGTGTTGACTTTTGTTAGCATCAAATGTGCTCTAACTCCGAAATTGTGGACGGGCTAGAACACGAGATCTCCAAGACCCAGAAATCGTTTGGAGAAATTCCACCTGGATGAGGAGTTATTAAAATAATTAATATTTTTAATGGGTTCCTAAGTCTAAACTTAGGAAAATAGAAATATGCAAGTGTATTAATAAGAATATGGGTGAGAAGGTTCTAAGTGATGAGGATCAAGCCTGTTTTAATCTTAGCTGTTGATAAGAGATTAGATCATGGCTGTTGATGTCATTTCTTAATATAATTGATATTTTTCAAACCTTAAGTTAGATGTTTAATAAATTTAATTTAATTTAGTAATTGTTAATAATTTGTTTATTAAACTCTAAGTAATTGTACACTAACCATCTTTGGTGTGTTTATTAGGTGACACATGAGTGTATTAAGTCAATGATTGATTTATTGTCTTTTCTTTTTGAAGTTATGTAACTTATACAGGGTGAGATTACAATGATAAACAATGTCATATGTTGACAACCGTAGGAGGAGGTGTTGTGTCACTACCCCTAGGGGTTTTAGCCAAAAGACTAGGAAAAAACTGGGGTCACTAAATTCAATTGTCAATATATCTCAAACTAGGAGACCTCTCAGGGAGTAGCACATATCAACAGAAACATATTTTCGAGGAGAATCTAATGACACGGATCTTTGACCCAAACTCAATGATTTGACCTATCAAAAAACCCTCGACAAAGTCGGGGCACATCCTCAGTCCATGGAACCCAAATGCTACGACTTGGGCTTTTAACCATCCAATGGTATCGCTGCCATCTTGATGTAATCCGACAATTACTAAGAAGTGTTCATTAACCATTTGACATCAATGGTTGGTGTTTTTGGTCAAAGTCAAACCCAATCAACTCCATGGGTTGACATCAATGACAACACCATCCCACAATCTCTCCCTTTGTCATTGATGGCAACACACGTAGTCCTCCTGCGAGTACAACTCCCCTTGCCTTCATGCTTCACCTCCTTCTCAGGTTTTTCTCTCCCACTTTGACATCAATGGCAAAGGGTTACTCCGCCTGAGAATTTGATTGTTTCATGTGGACTTGTTATCTACCTGTGCTCCCCCTAATGAGAAGCTTCTTGTAATAGTCTATCAATGACGATCCATGTGGACAAGTTCCTTAAAGAGAAGCTTTCCTTTGTGAACCTGTAATCCTTCAACTGTTATGCTCTCCTTGAACCTGTTATGAAACTGCCATCTTGTTCAAACTATTTGTATGTCAATCATAGACTTGTGCCATATACTGCTACATAGGTTGCCCCTCTACAAACTTCAAGGAGTCAACAAGCTGGATTGTTCAAAATAGTGACTCGCTTAACGGGCCATCTTGACTTGAATCATTATCTGAAGCAAATGATAATTCCTCATGAACTTTGCTTTTACAAATCCTGAAAGAATCACTGCTAAAACTTTCTTATATGCTTGGTCTTCCTGTACCTGTTTCCTTTTCCAAACCTTCTTGTTCTTGCAATCTCGAACCATGTGCCCATAGTTATGACACTTGAAGCATTCAATGTTGTCCATAGGTGATTCCATCTGATATATGCAATCATGACCGCTATGGCCATAGTTATGGCATTTGAAACATTCAATGTTTGGCCCAACTAGCACATATTCTCTTCTGATAAAATCATCATGGAACCTGTCTCGTGATCTTGCAAACTTGCTTCTATGGTTTTGCAGATAATGATTGTACCTCTCAACAAAGTGTCCAGGCACCACGACAACACTCAGAGTAAGGGTTGTCACTCTAATCCTTACTCACTCTGTTTAGACTCTCTCCTAGACAAGTCAAGGGGGGTAGTCCCTAGGGGTAAATGAATGAAGGAAACCTGTGGAACACAGGCTCTAGGAGACTTAAGGCTGAATAACTTAATGAAAATGAGACAAGTTCTCATTATCTGAGATGAATAAGACACAACCACAAGATAGAAATGATTTTTAGACAAGTGCCTTAGATGTTCAATTAACCACAAACCTACTTGAAGAAACACAATAAAACTATTCAAAAGAAACAACAATCTTAACATGCAAAATAGTATAGGAATTAAATTCTGAAAGATCTAAATAGCATGAAGAACCATGAAATTCAAATGCCAAGCAATTCACAATCCTAGAATTTAAATGATTTTTCTTTAATGACCCAGATCTAGAAAAAATTGCCGTTCTCCTATAGTCAATCTTTAGAGATGATTTAAAAAATATTAAGCGTGTTTGACTATAGGGAAATTAAAATGTCAATAACACAAAATTTTCCCTTTAAATTTTACCCTTATCACAAAAGACACCAAGAAGGAACTTTAGATTTAAAATTCAATTATTCCTTAGGCAAATTTTTAATGTGTTAAGCTTATGAAGCAAATTTAATGTGGTAAATGATCAATTAAATTTAATGTAACAAATGTAAAAAAAAAACCAAAAGACTTAATGAATTAAATTTTCAATAGGCCAAAGGCCACATAAAAAAGATTTAATTCCTTTAGAAATTTCAAAGCCACATAAAAATGATTTTATTTTTTATTTTTATTAGAAAAAAACATGAATAAAACCAAAGTCACATGAAAAAAGAAAAAATCAAAATAAAAAATCAAAACAAAGAATTAAAAAACTTGAAAAACAACCAAAACAAAAATAAAATTGAATTCGTTTAAAAGGAAAAAGGTATAACCCTAACCAAAAGAAAAAGGATAAAACAACATAAAAAAATGAATTTGAATGGAAGTTTGTGTGTGTAGGCAGGATTGGCGTATGGAGTCGAGGAGCGATGGTTGCTAGAGCTGGGCATGGACATGGCAGCCGGGAAGGAGAAGCAAGGGGATGCGGGAGAGCAGGGAGCTTTGACGAGGAGGCGCTGCAGGCAAGGGAGATGGAATCCATGCAAGTAAAGAAAAGGGAGCTTAAGGCAAGTCGAATGCAAGCTCGAGTGGATGGCAGGAAGGACGGGAAGGATCGAGGGTGAGGAGAGGAGGCTTGCACGAGTTTTGCAACGATGGGAAATGACACATTTGCAGCGATGAAGGAAAGAAATGGAGTAGAGGGATAAGGAGCTCCTGTAGATGGACAAATACGATTCGAGAAACAAAAATTTTGAAATTTACAGTGAGAGGGAAGTAAAAACGCAACAAAGAAGAGGGTTCAACAAGGCAGTAGATAGAAAAAATATGGTAGCCCAAGAAACCCTTAAAAAAACTTCCAAAAATTGTTAAACCAGTATACTTCTGCCTCAGATTTCCTTTCAGTAAAAACTCATGAAATCCCCAGATCTAAAATTTTAAAACCCTCTAACTGTATGATTTTTTTTTGAATAATGCCCTTGCAAAATGATATTGAGGCCAAATATTACCATCCAAGGCCTAGATCTAGCTTCAAATAAAAATTTATCTTCAGATATGCAGCTGCACAACGAAAAGAAAACACCCAAACAATATATACAATGATGAAATTAAAAAAACCAGGAAAAACCCATGTCAAAATACAATATTTACAAACTAAAGGTTCTAATTAGCCAGATCTATGATTATGCTGCATAGAGATTAAAAAAAATTTAAATTTAAAAGGAGGTGCTAGCTTGAAACTCTCATGTATCACAAAACGAAAATCTTATGATAAGCCCGAAGCTTATTTAGTTGGGTTCTTCAGGAAATACAGATTGGGAGTTTGCTGGTCCAACTGAAGACTATCCCCTAACGCCCGATAATCTATCTCAAGATTTCCCTGCAAAACTCGATCCAAGTTCCAACCATTAAAAATAGAGCAAGAAAATAATAATTAAATTTAGACAAATAGAAATATCTGCTATTATGTTCAAAATTAAAATTATTATTCAAACCTCAGCAAATTGAACAAGATACATGTGCTCAAATCACTCTTTAGAAGCTACCATCAATGGCTTTAGAAAAAATAATGCATAAAATAAAACATCTTACAACATTCCCATGAAGAGTAACACCAGCAGAATTTAACCCCAAAGTCTTTCTTTATTATCCATAAAAAGATTATACAAGAGCTTCTTGCCTAGCACAAACTCAGAGATCGGATAGATCAACTGACAAATGACCTCCTATTTAAAGAAAAATCCTCCAATGGCTAGTTCGAGTGATCCTTGTCAAAGTAATCTCAACTGTTGATGAAGATCAAAATTTCTTTTAATTTCATTCATCAAAATATTTTATTTTTGAGGAAAATCGAATTTTTCATTTAAATGCATCATAATTAACTCAAAAATGGAATTTTTTAGTTAATTTCCCCAAAAAATTGACTTTGACGTACTCCTCAGGGATTAAAGGTTTAAAATTTATCAAAATAATTAATTTACCTTAGTGCCGAGATCTCTTAAAATTAATTTTTTAGGACCAACGAATTTTGGCTTTGGAGAATTTAAATTTACATAGGACTTAGAGTTAATTAAATTTTTGGCTTAGGATTTTAATTAATTTTGGGTCAGAAAAATTAATTAATTAACCTATGAGGGGATAAATTCTTTTTCCAACCTCAAATGTTTATCCATGGTTTTCTCATTATGAGATACCATGCACTAGACATTTTACATCATGATTTACATATCTTTTACATCGCAAGGGGGAAAACCCATTTGTAATAGACCCTCACAGACTACCTAGTTTTGCGACACAAGTATAATCCAGTAGACCAAGCGATTTGTAATAAAATAATCTAACCAAATAGTTGGGATTATTCCTAAATCACTTTTACATAGTCTCCATCTAGAACACTAGGACTTTCCTGAGATCCTAGTGACAAAATCCATTCCAGCTTTGGGGTAAGACTGGAGAGAAACTCTGCCGATTATTCGAAAATGAATCGATAAGACGAAAAACCTCCTAGAATGGATATTGTCACTAGAAAAGTAGGTTTACCCAAGTTGTTACATACATGACACAGGTCTGCTGAGATTATTTACATTATACACATGCAGAATGGGTTTACATAACATCTTGGAAGTCAGGCTGATGACGATAGCTGGACGACACGGACACATCGATTAGGCGCTATCCCTTTTGCGAAAAAAGGGGGTGTAGTGCTATGGGTCATTGACACGTAGTGGTCAACATCTAGCTCTACTTGGGGACACGTTGCTGCACAGGAGGAATGTGAGAATCCAGAATTTGCGTCCACACAACACACAAGATAATATAAGTAGCGTCCATCCAAAAATCATCATATAGTATTAAGCACAGGAAAGATGTAAGCTCTTCTTTTATTAATTATCCTAATAACATGAAAAACATAAATCTACCTACAAAATAAAATACTGAAATAAAAGGGTGTAGGGTTAGGAATACAATACAATGGATGCCCCATGGCATCAGATGCATTCAATGTAGTGCATGCTAAGCATTTCTCTGCTTTCAGGCAAATCTGTAGGCTGCTTTTCAAATGTACCATGTTCAATCGTGCATATGGTAGGACTCTTCCCTCTCTAAAAATTAAGTTGTTTGGATCCGTCTTTCGCAGAATTTACCTGAAAACCTTGAAACTTATCCAAATTATTTAGAAAGTGAATAACATGTGTTTCATTATCAAAGGCCTGCACATGTTCAGATTTATCTCGGATAGAAGGTTTAAAAATGATATCCGTCTTAGTTTTATCTTCAATTAATTTATCGGACAACTACATGGTAGAAGCAGCAATAGCTAACTCATCAGCTGAAATATTTTGCTCTCTTGGGATAGCTTCAAGATTGATGGCATCAAAATACTCCATGGTATCCCACACAACATTTCTATAATCTCTTAATCTTTTATTTTTACATGTAAATTTATTTTTGATTTGCATGATAACTAAATCTGAATCACTCTTGATAGTTAGCAATTTGACTTTCAAAGTTTTTGCCATCTCAAGACCTAACAACAAAGCTTCATATTCAACAACGTTGTTGGTTGCTTCAAATTCCAAACGATAGGAAAATTGGAAAACATGACCAAGGGGAGATTTTAATACTATTCCAACACCTTTACCATGCCTAGACAATGCACCATCAAAATATATGTACCATACTTTATCCTTGATATCTCCAATCTTTTCATCAAGCTTATCATCGGGAAGAACTATGGAATTAGACAGAATATCACAATTCCCAATGTCAGATTTTTCTTTAGTTATCTCATTATGAGGTCTCTTAGGATCTTCAACATGGAATCTTATTTAGGGTTCTCTCTTAAGTCTTATAAACCCATCAACTCTAGGAGAAGGAATCGTAACATATGACCAATTCATCTGAATACTCCATCCTAGATCAGAGGCCCATTTTCTAGATAATAGCATATCCCAAGCATTAGGCACATCAACAACAACAATGTCCATAACAATCACGATATCAAGGTACAAAGACAGATGGACTTGTATGTCCTTAATTAACCCATGAATTTCAATTTTATTCGAATCCATGGCACATGTGTTGTAGTAAGGCCTAGATATCCTTAAATTAAGTTGTTCCATGACCCTCTTAGTCATCACACAAGCAAAAGCACCAAAGTCAAACATGCAGTTATATAATCAATAATTATGAACAAGCAAAGTAACGAAAAAAGGAGAATGCCCTTTGTTATCATATTCCATACTTTGCAAATACACGAGAGCATCCTGGTAGAAAGCCTCAAGAGTTTCCTCTTGAGTTGCATTCACCTGGGTACTACCAATAGCATTTAGTAACTTGGCCCTTTGGGCGGGGATATTCACTATTTTGGTGGCAGGAACCAAAACTTTAGAGTTATTAAACCAACCTCCTAAATCAATATTCATACCAGAAGCTGATCCAAGTTTAAGACTTCGAGAATTAACTTGATTATCATTTTGACTTGTCTGATAAGTTAACCCCTTGTCCTTAGTGATTTCAAGAACTTTCTCAAGAGGAGGCTCCTCACTAAAAATTTTAACCAACACATCAATTTCTTGACCAAAGTTGTTAATGCTATATGAAGATGTAAAAGGTCTGATGGGTTGACTATTTCCCTTGACCTCTACCCAATTTTCCTGTGATAGATGATAATCTTTACCAACCACATTTATCTGATTATTTGTCCCAAGCATCCCATGATGCATGATTCTCTTAATAACGGGACAAGTAGCTTCTTTATGAAGCTCATCACAGGCCCTACAGTAAGGTGGGGTATCCTCCACAAGTTTATTAGTTTCAAGAGGATTAGGAGGCCTCTGCTCACTGGTTTGACCTTTTTTCTGCCAATTATTTTGACCCCTAGGTTGAAGATTTCACATTTGAGCTCTTCCCATTTGAATCAACCTAGACTGTAATGTAGTTATATCCTTAGCATGATCAGCCATCATCCTAACTTGATTTAATTCCATATTCTCTAACTTCTTAAGCAATTTTTGCATAGTTTCTTCTTCAGATTCCTTTTCTTTTCCTTTAGGTTCTTTTAATTTAACAACAAATCTATCAAAACCTAGGATTTCCAACTTCTCAGATGCCTCCTTATCTTTTTCAAGCTCTACTGCTAAAGCTTGACAATCCTTATAATTAGGAAGTTTAGCACATCTTAATTCATAAGAGGTATCAATGCTAAAAGCATCAATGTAGAAGTCCCGAAGGGATTTCTCAAGAGGCTTATAATCTTGAGGTAACTCCTTAATAATATCATTAAACCTCTTATTAAATTCTTCTACAGTCTCATTTTCTCTCTTTTTTATGACACTGGTAGCTTTTACGAGATGCCTCTCTTCTCTCTTATCTCCATACTTTTCCTTAAAGGCATCAATAATCGATTGTAAAGAATCAAATGAATTATCAAGCTTTTCCGTAAACCTATCCAAAGCATCTCCCCTTCAAGGAAAGAACCAAAGGCTCATTTTTACATCTTCATGATTATAATCAGCAACTCTCTAGCCAATAACCAAAAGCTTTCAGATGAGCATTAACACTAATTTCATTATTTCCCTGAAAAGAAGGCAATTTATCCATCCCATTGTCTGAAAGTTCATTGGGATAACCTTGAATGTTAGCAAAGTCACAAGGGACGAAGACGTCCATGATGTTGCACTCAACTGGGTTAGGAAAAAGAAAATAGATATCAGAGAGAGCTTTTTGTCCGAGATTAACAAGAAGGGTGTGAGAAGAGAGCTTGTGTAATCATACTCTGAGAGCCCTTTCAAGATCAGGAGTAGGATTAACCAAGCTACATCGATGTCTTCTAGTACACACTCTTGTAGGGGATAAAGGAGTGGTGTTGCCACTTAGACAAAAATTTAACTTCAAATAACCCGAATGCAAGGAAGAAAGTCAATAAAAGGAACCAAGGACAAGGAACTTAACCTGACGAGAGACGAAAGGATGAAAAGAATGAATGAGATCAATGTCAAATGTCTTAAAGCCAAAGTCTAATAAATTGGTTCCTGACAACGGCGCCAAAAAATGTTGTCGCACAAAGTGTCTAGGCACCACGACAACGCTCAGAGTAAGGGTTGTCACCTAATCCTTACTCCGTTTGGACTCTCTCCTAGATAAGTCAAGGGGGGTATGTCATGTCCCTTCTCAAACATATTTGTATCAAGGTGTTGCTACACAATTTTGCAAAATTTTGGCTAAGGAAGAGAACCCATCATTTTCGACTTAGGGACTTAGGAGGCAAATCGACTTAATTTGGTTGCTAGTGGAATGTGGGGGCCACCCACACGGGAATTCGAATTGGGCCATTTGAATAGCTTGGAGGGAAATTCGAATACGTGGATGGAGGGGTCCACATGAGGCAAGGGAGGCCCAAGGAGTTATAAGGAGGGAGAAACTCTCATTTTGGGATTCATTCATACATCTTACAAACAGAATCACTTGACTGTTCACTCTGTTGTTTAGCTGAGTCAACCGACTGTTTAGCAGCGAATATCTCAAGCGAGAGATTTAACCCCTACTTCGAGGGACCATCCGTGCCCGCCCTAGAGAGGCAGTTCTACAAGGATTTCAGGAGTTCCAGGGTAGTGACATAGCACCACCAACCAACGCAGAGTAGGGAGTGTGTATTTCTAGGCAACCAGAGAATACACAGAGAGAGATAGAGGCCAGCAGAGATTAGATTGTTTGCCAGAGAGTTAGAAAGATGATATAGCAGCAATAGACCAACATTCTTGCTGAGTTTTACAGCCAACAAAGCCAACATTCCAGCAATTCGAATTGCTGGGTTAGGGGACAGCACAAAGGCCACTCATCAGTTTTTCGTGGAGCTTAGGAGCAGGTGTCTTAGGCCAAGAGCTCACCTGGGAAGTCAAGGATTGGATAGCAAGGGTCAGCCGAACACTTTGGGGGCATTTCCGGGAGGATTTATAGGAAGTTTCCAGCAGGCCGAGTTTTGCAGTTGCAGCTGAGGTTGGGCTCCAAGGGGGTCGAATTTTAGAAGTCTAAACCAACCAAAATCCTTTCTGGGTTTTTCTAGGTTTTTACAAAAATGCCAAATATAAAGTTTCATAATTTTCTAAGCACCAGAGGTGGGGTTTTAAGCTGTATCTTTGCAGTAGACAATGTAGAATTGTTGGGGATTGAATAGTGCCTTTGGGGGTCGGTTTTATGAAGTCCAAATTGAACCAAACCATTCTGGGTTTTTGTGGGTTTTGGCCAAGGATTTTGTGGCTGAAGTTTCATCATTTTCTAAGCACCGTAGGTGGATTTTATTGCAGTCCCTTTCCAGACAGTAGTGAAGTTTTCTAGGCAGCGCAAAGCATTAGAGGAGCAGCCATTTCCAACATTTGAGATCATTCTATTATCACCTGGGTTCTTTCACGCTTGCCATTGAGGCAAGCCCAAGTGCATTCCTCCATACTATTGTACTTGCTCCATTGATTAATAAAATGACCACTGGTTCTTAATTCCAGAGTTTTTATGAGCGTTTGTTAATTGTTTAAAATTTTTGTGTTGTAAATTGTTTTTGCTTTGCATATCACTATTTATTTAAGTTTGGAACATTACAGTGGTATTAGAGCATGATATTGGCCCAACTGTGGGAAATTAGCCAGAAGATCATGGAAGCTTTGGGTATGAGTGCATAGTGATAGGTGAAACCGAAGACAAACCCATGGCTCAAGGGAAATCCAGTATGCAGAAATTCTTGGGTAGAATTCATTGGAACGATGAGAGGTTGGCCCAGTTGAGGAGGGTGAGAAACCAAACGCATCCTCACCCTTACAAAAAATACGTTAGAGGTGAGTAGGCCGTGGGGGTGCAGCCCATTGTGTGGGGAAAGTCGACTAGATTAGGGCACCAGATCTCCTGAAAAGGAGCTGACAGGACAAAGACAATTAGAGGGTGAGACCAGATGGTGCTTTTGCTAGTGGAGACCTGGCTTAGATATCAGGAGCCTAAGGAGGAGGTTGATCATGACGCTGAGAGCCCATAGGATGGTGAGGAGCACATCGATATACCTGGTGTGGCGTAGGAGTCATCTTTATTAGAGACCTCTTTGATAGCCCCAATTGATACCCTAGTGGAGAGGATAGAGCCTACTCACATAAGCCATTTGTTGAGGGGGTGCCATCCCTAGACGAGATGCCAACAGTTGTTGAGGTATTTGGAGCCGTGACCGAGTTTACAGGTGATAGATGCCCACGACAATTCCATCAGTTTCAGGCCGACCTTCTAGCATTAAAAAGGAAGGCCGCATCAGTGCGAGAGGTGATTCTGCAGCAGAACGAGGAGTTGGAAGGCATGAGAGCAGTTTGTGCCGAGTCCATGGCCAAATTGACTCATGTTGGGGAGAAGTTGGATTCCCTACTGGTGCAGCTAGAGTGCATGTTGGAGCATGAGAGCAACTCTCTTCGGGCATACATAGTCGGGGTTGGCAGCACTGTTAGGTTACCTTGGCGCATTGGATAAAGGGAGACAGAGCTACCTAGTCAGTGTTAAATTATAAGGATGATATGGATAGTAAAGCTTCTATGGTTAACAAGTCAATTGTATTAACTTTCATGAGATCACTAGCTTATATGTTTGTAAGCTTTTAGCATAGTGCAACCTTGATTTCTGACTGCATCAGCTGTACGATGGAACTCTTTGACACTTTATTGCATATATGTTAAGCATTGAAACTTAATTTTACTCTCCAACCAAACATTGGCCAAAAAAAATCTGTCACAATGCTATAATATCCCTCTTTTGGTATGTTTCAGAGACCACTTACCTGTTCAAAATAAGGAACAGCCTCTGCAGCAGGCTTGTTGTTGAAAGCAATTAAAACATTAGCCTGCAAGAAGAAGAAAAGACTGAAGTTGATGGCTACATCAATGTTGAGCATCAATTGGTTGTAGACTTCAAATAGAATTTAGGGATAAGAATATGCTTTCAAAAAGAATCTAACTATAAAAGATCTTAGCTTAAAATAATTATAGATAAGCATCAGCAGAAGGAACCTTTGGTAGCTTTTCTTCAAAATAGCTCCCTTCAAGCAATTGTAGGAGTGCACCATTGCTGTCAGACAATGAGAGAATTATTGCACATTGCTTCTACAAGATATTATATAAATATATATATAATATAGAGAAGAGAAGAAGGCGAGAGAGAGAGAGAGAGAGATGAATATGACAATTTTGCAGCAGGCCTTTACTTACAGCAAATATGGATAAGTTAAATATACATGTTTTGAGACTAATCTTAAAGCAAGGACACCATACCAAATTCAAACTATTTACAGTTTCCAGGCAACTATCATTGCAATGCAGGATAAGTATGGAAGGTAACTATCTGAGCTCAAATTTCTGGCCTTGTTTTCTTCAAATGTTTACTGGTGTCTAGGATAATTACCAAGTTGGTAGTCAAGAAGAGCATTAAGAGTATATAAGGTATGGTACTTGTGGAAACACAACACTTATAAAATCCACATTGAAACCTACATACATAAGATACACATTAAAATCTGATCACAGGGAAATAGGGATATCATCAAGGAGCCTATAGCTAAACAAAGAAGCAGACTACTTGATGTGACTATATATCTTTGAGAATGATTCTGTAAGAATAGAGAGTTCTTGGACAACCACGAAGTTGGAGAGCTGCAAAAGGATAAAACTGTGGTTAAGGAGATTGGTGGATTGGCACAAACCTTATCTCCGAGATGTGGAAGAATATATGGCCATAATAGTATGTTCCAGGGCCTGTAGAGGCTGAGCGGCCACAAAAGCTATAAGGACCACAGAAGGAAGGTTGCAAGACTTCAAAGGTAGAGTAACCGCAAAGGTAGGAAAGCTGCAGACGTCAGTTGCAGATTATTAAGAGATTCAAAACAACCAATTCCAATAAGATTGAAAGAAACACACAATACAGGAAGTGTTGTAGATACACAAGGAAACCACAACACCAACTTGCGGGATTCCACAAGAACCACAAAAGTCATTGACCCAAACATGGAGTTTGGTTGCAGAATAATATGAACATGGTTAGACAGTAATGCAGATATTCACACACAAAAGAAGAATGCAAATACAAAGCATAATATCACAATTGTACATATTTGTACACCGTATATTTTGTTCAATATACATAAGAGTACAAAATTGTGGTAGTTGACAGTAAGTGAAGAATTAGGTGAAGGTAAGTGGAGAACTAGGTGATATTTACCAAATCTAAAGTAGAGAATGACAAAACACAAATATAATAAAATTTTGGACTAAGTCCACTAGAGAGTCTCATAATTTCCTCCCTGCTTTGAGGAAATTGTCCCCAATTTCAGTCATAGATGAGGAAACTGCTGCTCAAATGGTGACAGGGAAATCCACTAGGCTTGGGTGGGTAAAATGTTTTTACAGAGGTGTTAACACTGAATTTTTCCCATGAAAATTCGAGTCTTTAGCTTGGTAATTGCATGAAAGGATCAAGATCAGACCGAATCATTTCCCCCGAAAAATGATATCTAGATTTTCAACAGGAAAATGATATCTACAAACAAAATACCCAGAAAAGGCACAAGCAGTTGTTGAAGGTTACCAAAAGGTTCTGTATATTCTCTAATATTGGTTGTTGAAGGCTGATACTATCCAGAATTAGTTTCAAGCCTAACTGAATGTTTGCATGAATATCAATGAAGGGTCTTAGTGTTTGCATGGGGTCTACTCATGCCTTTCCAATGAGAGATTTAGAGCCTGTTTCCACCGATCAATTTTCCAGATGAAAGTGCTGGCCAACCTGTGTGAAAGGATTCACAACTACAAAGCGCTGGGCCAAGCTGTCATTGTGAGAAATGACAAGTATCTATATGTATGAGCACAACATTGTTTTGGTTGTCATATGTTGATCTCAGGCACATAGGTGCACCCTTCTTGCCCAAATAAGGTGCCTTATTGCAGGTTATGAAAGTAGAGTTTGTTGAAATTTCTAAGTCTAAAACGTTAGAAATTTTCCTGCATTATCTGGTTTATTTCACCTACTTGTTTAATTACTAAACAAGTTATTTAACCATATAAATATTGAAATAAACACAATGCAATCTCAACCATCTACAGATCATCAACTGAAAGAAATATACAAACACACAAGGGACACCGTTATTTCTGGACAATCGTCCTTGGAAAAAACCATCTTGGGAAAACCGGTGCAGCAGTTCTGAGGGTTTTATTATTAAGCAACTTTTCTTGAGTACAACTAGGTGCCAAACTGGCTCACTTGACAGAGAAATCAATCTGGCAGTAATACCTCTCTTTGGAAGCAGATATTCGGTAATTTTGCTCCACGAAAATATCTCCAACGCCTCTCTGAGGCTCTGCGTCAGCCCTCCTAGCCTTTGCGTTAGCCTAGAACCCTCTGTGTCAGCCTACAAATAGTCTCCGCTGCTTCTCTAGCCCTCTGCATCACCCACGCAAGCCCTCTGGCCCTCTGCGTGGCTCCTGTTGGCTCTGCGTAGCCTTCTCTACCTCTGCGCTGGTCTTCCAGCACTATCTCTGCCTCTCTGCTATGCACTCACTACCCCTCGCTGCGACTTTGATCACTGGTTCGATTTCTCTCAGCAAACCTCGCTCCAGAAAATCGAATTGACTGATCAACTTGGTGTGTCTCCAACTGACCCTCAATCCTCCTCTTATACTTTTTCTGTTGAGTCTTCAACGACCGAGATTACATATCTAATCAACAGCTAACATTAGATTTGGCTTGATAAATGTCATTTAGAACCTTCTCACCCAGTTTTATATTAATACCAGTGTTGTTAAAATCATGATATTATCATATAATCGCAATATTTTCAACAAAAAGATAAAATCGCGCTTAGTACTCAGAATTTTTTTTTTGCCCGATTTTTTAGAAAAAATCGTGGGAAAAAAAAATTTCTTTTTTTGAGGAGGAGGAGGTGACCCAAGCTACCCCTGTCACACGTAGAGGACGTGGTCTACCTCCTGTAGCTCCTAGTTCTTCAGCGTCTAGAGCACAACAGACTCCATAGTCTACTACGACCTGCCAACTCCACCGACATCTACATCTAGAGGGGCAAAGGAAATAAGTAGTATTAGACTTTAGTTATTTGGTTCATTTCATTATATATGACATTATGACTCATGATATGAGATACATTATTATATTTTTCGTTGATATTTTGAGGTTGAGTTGGGACTCAGGAGTCAGGACTTACTATTCAGGACATGATTCACTGTTATGTGTGATTTTAGCACTAGAAATGATATTAAACATCTTATATATTACTTCTTTTATCATATTTATTTGTCAATGTATTTATTTTATGTTTTAGATGGTTTATATATTGAAAATTTTGAAAAAAAATGAATATTTTTGTACCAAAAGATTTTTTCCCGATTATTACGATTTTTTCCAATTTTTTCCTCGCGCCGATATTATCCCGATAACGATTAGTGCAACATTGATTAATACCCATTAATATTTTTATTTTCCTAAGTTTAGACTTAGGAACTCATTAAAAATATTAATTATTTTAATATCTCCTTAACCGGGTGGAATTTCCCCAAACCATTTTTGGATCTTGGAGATCTCATGTGCTTTAGCCTGTCCACCAATTTTCATGGCTAGAGCACATATGATGCTACCCCAAATCAACACTCCCTCTTAGCGAGGAATGTGCTCTAGTAATATTCCACCATTGAACATCACCCTGATCATCTAGCACCAGTACCTATGCTGATGTTTGGCCTTGCTGCCCAACATCCTCTCCACTGCTGCATCCTGCACTGTTGCCCATGGCTCTACCACTGCCACTCTACATTTGTACGACAGCTCCCTCTGCATCCGTGCTGTTGCTGGTCCTTTCTCCCAACACTACATCTACACTGCAACCCTCTCTCTTCATGCTGCATCGTGCTGCCCCTAGCACTACCACTACTACTGCTGCACTGCAACTCAGTTACTGAGATGATGGTAACTAATCTACCCAACTACTGAAATCTTTGTCAGGCTAGAAACCCTCCTGATGTTGAAGCTCTCTTTGCTGCCATCCTGTGCTCCCTTTGCTATCTCTGCGCTGCTACAACAACCCTGTGCCTCTCGCACTGCTGCAAACACCTTTGTGCCTTCCTGCACTGCTGCAACCTCCTCTGTGCCTCCGCATGGCTGAAACCCTCTCTGCGCTGCTCAGGACTACTGCACTCTAGCACTGTTCTGCTGCTCCATCCGCATCCGCTTCTATTGATATTTGCCATCCGCTACTGTCACTTTGGGGCTCTCGTAGCCGGATATGATCCAAGAGTTTGGGTACCTGAAGGATCCTGCCCCTCATCTCCTGTAGTCCTCCTGACTACATCTTGATGTCACCCCACATCTTCTCTATAGGTACATGAGCACTCATGGCACAATCATTATCATCCTCTATCTCCTTCTCTGCCTTCACTAGCACTGCCTTGGAGTCAGAAGCCTCTCCCTTATTCTTCTTTCTGGGACACTGGGTTGCATAATGGCCTAGCTCCCCACAATTGAAGCACTTTATGTTGGATATGTCCTTCTTCTTCCTCTTCCCTTGCTGCCCTGCAGATGCTAGAGCTGCATCCTCTTCCTCCTCTTTCTTGACCCGAGCTCCTTTGTCGCTACTTCCCGCCTTGGTCAACCGTCTAATCTCTTCTTGGCGAAGAGATGCCCATAATTCTTCCCATCCTGGAAGATTCGCTCTACCCAAAATGCTTTGGACGAATGTCTCCCATTCCTCGGAGACTGCCTTAAGGGCAGTCCTCACCATCAACTCCTAATCTAACGTGGCCCCTATGGAAGTCAATTGGTCCCAAATCCCCTATCACCTGTTGAGGAAGTGATCTATCTGCTCCCCCTTCTACATCTGATATGACCACAACTGATTATTTAGTAGCATCTTCCTCTGCACGAAAGTGCCCAGATATAATGTCGTCAAGGTGTCCCACATCTCCTTTGCCATATTCTTCTCGGCAATATGGTGAACTACATGATCCTTGACCCCATCAAGGATTATGCACTTTTCCTTGGCCATCGCATCCTCATACTTTTCGTTATCATCTGGGTCGACTGGGATAGCCATAGTTCTTAAGGCGAATGCCTTGATGCGATGTCTATCTAAAACAGACAGGATCCTGGCCTTTCAGATGACAAATTTGGATGCCCTGTCCAGCCTGTCTTGATCCCTCAGTTCGTTCATGGCCATCTCTGCTCTTCTTTTCGACTCCTCTGAGTCTCTACTTCCCTCCTGGAAGTTCTCTCTTCGACTCCCTCTGAGTCTCTTCTTTCCTCCTGGAAGTTCTCTTCTAGACTCCCTTTGAGTCTCGATTTCCCTCCTGGAAATCCTTCTGCCAACAGTCGAATCGCACCTCTCCAATCTCCTTGGCTCCTACAACAATGATCTGGATTTCTTGGCTAGAAATCCACCTAGGTAGCGACTCCATTCTACCTTGGTTCTTCCCCGTTAGGTACTATTCTGCCTCAACAACAACATCACCCCACCAGCTTCACACTCCACAAATTGCCCACAGCTTCCTATGCCCCAGCAACTGAAGAACTGAGCCTCTAGGCTCTGCGTAATCCCAGCAGTGGCTAAATCGCTCCACTAGCCAACTGTGTCGCTCCTACTTGGTTGGGCAGGATGATGTGGCTCTTCATGAGCCTCTTCTGCCTCTCACTACTTTTGCACTGGCCCCTTCTTTGGCTCGAACTGATGACGCAAGCCCTCTACGTCACCCCTTCTCTATTGCTTTCTGCTTAAGAACATCTTCTGTCACTCGAGACAGTTGTTTCTGTTGCAAATTCTCTGATTTAGACGGTGCATTAAGCTCTCATGTGATCTGCAACGCTCTTGTACCATGTTGAAATTTCTAAGTCTAACCTGTTAGAAATTTTCCGACACTATCTAGTTTATTTCACCTACTTGTTTAATTAATTAACAAGTTATTTAACCATATAAATACTGAAATAAAGACAATGCAATCTCAACCATCTACAGATCATCAACTGAAATAAATAGACAAACACACAAGGGACACTGTACAATCATCCTCGGAAAAACCCAACTTGGGAAAACCAGTGCAGCAGTTTTGAGGGTTTTATTATTAAGCATCTTTTCTTGAGTACAACTGGGTGCCAAACTGGCTCACCCAATAGAGAAATCAAATCTGGTAGTAATACCTCTCTTTGGAAGCAGATATTCGGCAAGTCTGCTCCATGAAAATCTCTCCAACGCCTCTCTTAGGCTCTGCGTCAGCTCTCCCGATAGAGAAATCAATCTGGCAGTAATACCTCTCTTCAGAAGCAGATATTCGGCAAGTCTGCTCCACAAAAATCTCTCCAACGCTTCTCTGAGGCTCTACGTCAGCTCTCCTAGCCTCTACATCAGCCTAGAACCCTCTGTGTCAGCCTACAGATACTCTGCATTGCCTCTCTGGCCCTCTATGTCACCCATGCAGGCCCTCTGGCCCTTTACATGGCTCCTGCTGGCTCTGTGTAGCCTTCTCTGCCTCTACACTGGTCTTCCGGCACTATCTTTGCCTCTCTGCAACTCTGATCACTGGTTCGATTTCTCTCAACAAACCCTGCTCTAGAAAATCGAACTAACTAATCAACTTGGTGTGTTTCCAACTGACCCTCAAGCCTCCTCTTATAATTTTTTTGTTGAGTCTTCAACGACCAAAATTACATATCTAATCAATGGCTAAGATGAGCTTTGGCTTGATCCATGTCATTTAGAACCTTCTCACCTAGTTTTATATTAATACCCATTGATATTTTTATTTTCCTAAGTTTAGACTTAAGAATCCATTAAAAATATTAATTATTTTAATATCTCCTTAACCGGGTGGAATTTCCCCAAACCATTTCTGGGTCTTGGAGATCTCATGTTCTTTAGCCTCTCCATCAATTTTCACGGCTAGAGCACATCTGATGCTACCCAAAATAAATAGAGTTATCCCAGAGTTATAACCAGAAGTTAAAGTGCCATTTCTGGGTCAGCTATGTATATCATCTTTACTATTGTTATCATTGTTCTCAATAAGCACAAGAGAAGAGCACTATCTCTATCTTTGTCTCTCTATGCATCAGATTTGAATCTAGTTTAGCATAGCACATTCATACTTTTTCCATTCAAATTACATGGAGATTTTTTGGAGCATGGTTCTGAGATATGATTAGTGCTAAGACTCATGCAGATATGTAACAGCGATTAGGGATTTGCAATTTTGCATCCCTATTCTTAAGAGCAGTTACACACATGTTTCATGTAGCAGCAGGGTGCACCCCTGGGCATCTGGTTTGGGATTTATTCATGCAAGAGAAGGGTGAAACCATTAGGAGTTAATGTTATTTTTTGGACAGCAAGTACAATGTTTCACATAGCAAGTTATACTCACGCACTCTTCACTTGTATTATGATCAGTGCATACACTAAGTTAGAAGCAGTTAAAAAAGGGTGATCTTCTTGGTATCTATTTCTTGTATGGATGCATTATGAGTTGTAACAATGAGGCACATGCATGCATGACAAATTGTGTTATTGAGGGCACTATTACCCCTCATGTTAGGAGGGGTACACCTACATTTTTTCAGTAAATTTATCGCCATTGTAAACCCAAAGTCACAAGTTAAAGCCTTGTAACAACCATGTGAGGCCCTATATTAGGTATCATAGACCTTTTGTTTGGTCAGCCATGGCCAGTCCCTTTGGGTACATCTCTGGTTCTTCTTAAACTAGACAAAATTGAAGGCCTTGGATGGGCTTATTTCGGATTCATAGATTGCAGGAACCTCATCTTATGTAGGAGTGATCACCATGTATGGGCTAGTGCAACCCACGTCATGGTGCACCTATGTCTTATTGAGTCTATATGTGGCCTTGGCCTTTGTGCAATGTCCCACAGATAGTTCTCAACATGGAAGTCTCAGTAGGACCACTTGCATTGGGAAACATGAATTGGCTCAAGAAACATCAACTTGGGTTGTGTTCCTCTTCTTTTGTAGGCCACTTTTAGATATCCCAAGGGCATTAGATATCCATTACAAGGCATGATGATGTGGCCAGGGTAGTAATAATGTGGCAATGCAGGGCATGATGTGGACAAATAAAGATAGACCTAGGTGAAATCGGGCCAAATTACAACAAAGCTAGGTGGCACAATTGCCAAATTCATCAAGGCGTTGGAGGTCAAGCAAAAAGGTGGAAATTCGATTTACTACTAGTCATTTAAGTCAAAAGGTCATTGTTGGCGATCAAATCTAGTAGTTGCAAGGTCAAAAGGTGATGTTGGGAGTCAAAGGGATCATTTGTGTTAGTTTTTGTTAGCATTGGATGTGCTCTAGCCATGAAAATTGGTTGAGAGGCTAAGGCACATGATTTGGTGAAATTCCACCCAGATTGTATTTTATTAGAATAATTAATATTTCTAATGGGGTTCTTAAGTCTAAAATTAGGAAAATTAAAGTATTAATGGGTATTAATCAAAATATGTGTGAGAATGTTCTAGAAAGTGGATCAAGTCAAGTTTTAATCTTAGCCGTTGATTAGAGACTTAATCTCGGTCATTGAAGTCTCAACGAGAAAAGTATAAGAAGGAGGCTTGGGGTTCATTTAGAAACACACTGAGAGAACGAATTGATCTAGAGTTCAAAATTTCAGGGGTTTGGAAGCTGAAAAATTCGAATTAAGTGATCATTCTGCAGTAGAGGGGCAGGGATAGTTCGGGAATACTGGGCAGAGAGGTAGAAAGCCACCAGTGGAGACAGTGCAACACTTAGAGGGACTGACACTGGGTCAGTCTGGGCCCATGTAGGCTTGACGTAGAGGCATAAGGGCCAGTGTAGAAGGGAAGTTGCCTTCACGCAGAAATCTGGAACTGCTGGGGAGCTGCCAAAACAGCCGGGAGAGGCTGATGCAGAAGCTCCAAGAGGCAGAAGAGATAGCACAGGGCTGACACAGAGCCTCTGAGGCTAACACAGGGCCTATGTAGGGCCAGCACAGAGATAGACAGGGATTTGCTAGTTCTGCCGCCGAATCAGTCAGAAACTGCCGGGTGAAGTGAGGTAATCTCACTCAATTTTCCACCATTATATTTTTCTTTGTAACTGGATTGTCGGGAGGGCATCCAACATTGTATTCAGAACTACTGCATAATAATATAAAACCCTTAGAGTTGCCTCACTGGTTTTCCCGCATTGGGTTTTTCCGGGGACTATTTTGTCCAAAAACAATGGTGCCCTATGTATATTGTTCTTTGCTCAGTTTCTTGTTTCATGTAATCAAATTAAATTGGTGTAGGCTGCAGAAGTAATTTACTTCAGTATTTTTTAGAAAATAACTTGATAATGTACATTGTATATTAAAATCAAGTAGGAGAAGTAAATTCAGTTTTGCTATAGTAAGGATTCCTTGAGTATAGGAATTTTCACATGGTATTAGAGGATTGATTTTGAAATAGGCAGAGCAGATCCAGCGCTGAGCAGAGAGGCCAATAACTGCATTTGGCAGCATTTTGAATCCCCTTGAAGGGATTGCGCAGTCTTGTGCTGCGAAAGCAGAGATTCCAAGGAAATCTCTCTATGAGAGAGTCGAAAGAGAGGTACAATTTCCGGTTCATGAGTTTGGAGAGGCAAAGGGAGTGATGCAGAGCCTCAGTACAGTGCTTGAAGGACGCAATTTCTGCCGGGGCAGAAATATGTCAGAAAATAATGAAGACACATAGAAGGGGAATTTTCTCCTCATAAGACTTTTCTCGTCAAAAGTTCGAATTTTTCACTTGCCGAGCAGCAGACCAATGTTGCGCAATGACTAGAGGAATCAATTCGACAGTTTGGGTGAGATGGCATCACATGGCCTCAGAGATCAGGATAGGTTGGAAGGAGCTTCCAACTATGTCCTATGGAAGACCAGCATCTTAGTTGTTCTGGAGGAGTACGATCTCGAAGCTTACGTTAAGAATGTTGTGGTTGTTCCCACAGATAATGATCAGAAGAAGAAGTACAAGGCCGAGTAGGCAAAGGCGAAGAGGTACATACTCGATGGAGTTCAAGATCATGTGGTCTCACACTTGCAGGGCAAAGATATAGCCCGAGAATTGTGGGAAGCTTTGTCTTCACTATATGAAGGTTCTTCCAAACAACAGAAGATGTACTTAGAACAAAATTTGCAGTGGACATTGATGTAGAAGGGAGAAGGGGTTAACTCCTATCTTCAACGTCTTCAGGACACCAAAGACCAGCTTATTACAGTGGGGTCTACTCCTCAATCTACCACGATGGTAAGGACTGCCCTGAATGGAGTCTCAAATGAATGGCAAGTCTTCATCCAAAGTATATTGAGCAGGGAAAGACTACCTTCATGGGAGGAGATGTGGGCAGCCCTTCAACAGGAAGAATTAAGGAGGGATCTGGTTAAGGTCAACCTCAATGGCTGCAGTGGGAGTGGCATGAAGACTAAGGAGGATGAGAATGCAGCTCTAGCATCAAAGGGACAACAGAAGTAGAAGCGGAAGAAGGACATTTCGAAGGTCAAACGTTTCATATGTGGCGAGATGAGCCACTTTGCATCCCAGTGTCCTTTCAAGAAAAAGGATAAGGATGAGAAACCTGATCCTAAGGCTGCTCTAGCAAAAATTGGCAAAGATGAGTTTTCCATGAGTGCCCATGCATCTCCAGGAGGGAAATGGGGCAATATAGAATTGTAGTCAGGAGGAACCCACCTCTTGGATCAATTGCTTGCTAAGGGAACCCGAGATTCAGCAGTAGTGAGATGGACTGTTAGATGATGCAATGGGTTGGTTGGAGAGACATATGCAATAGCTTGAGACCAGAGACTGATCAGCACAAAGTAAGGTTGGCAGCAGTGCAGATGGCACAGTGCAAAAGTCAGCAGCGACGTAGAAGATTTAGAGGGTCAGAGACAAGTAGTAGTCAGATTCCAACATTCACATGGTATTATGCTGAACACAGTTAGTTCAGTAATGTTGGGCGTTTTTCAGTTGCTTCTCTCATCGACTGAGTTGTAGTACGAATGCAGTGTTAGCAATGGCAGTGCTAGCAGCATAGCAGATCCAACATTTGAGAGGGAGTTGTAGTACAGATGTAGCAGTGGCAGTGGCAGTGTCATGGAAAGCAGTACAGTAGCAACAGTAGCACAACGTTGATGGCAGCAACAATGTAGAAAGGAGATGCTTCAGAGACAGAAAAACATGCAGTTGGACATTGTTGCTAGAGCACATTCCTCGCTATGAGGGAGTGTTAGTTTTTGGTAGCAACGAATGTGCCTAGCCATGAAAATTGGTGGAGAGGCTAAGGCACATCAGTTCTAAAGAACCCAGAAATTGTTTGGTGAAATTCCACCTTGATTGTATTTATTAAAATAATTAATATTTTTAATGGGGTTCCTAAGTCTAAACTTAGGAAAATTAAAGTATTAATGGGTATTAATCAAAATATGGGTGAAAATGTTCTAGAAATAAGATCAAGTCAAGTTTTTAATCTTAGTCGTTGATCAGAGACTTAATCTCGACTGTTGAAGTCTCAACAAGAAAATTATAAGCAGGAGGCTTGGGGTTCATTTAGAAACACACCGAGAGAACAAATTGATCTAGAGTTCGAAATTTCAGGGGCTTGGAAGCTGAGAAATTCGAACTAAGTGATAATTCTGCAGTAGAGAGGCAGGGATAGTTCGAGAATAGTCTGGGCCCACGCAGGTTTGACGCAGAGCCACAAGGCCCAACGCATAGGGAAGTTGCCTTCACGCAGAAATCTGGAACTGTCTGGGAGCTACCAAAACAAGTAGAATAGGTTGACGCAGAAGCCCCAAGAGGCAGAAAAGACAACACAGGGTTGATGCAGAGCCTTTGAGGCTAACACAGGGCTAGCGCAGAGATAGACAAGGGTTTGCCAGTTCTGTTGCCGGATCAACTGGAAACTGTCGAGTGAAGTGAGGTAATCTCACTCAGTTTTCTGCCATTATATTTTTCTCTATAACTGGATTGTCGGGAGTGCATCCAACATTATATCCAGAACTACTGCTTAATAATATAAAACCCTCAGATTTGTTGCACTGGTTTTCCCGCATTGGGTTTTTCCGGGGACTATTTTGTCCAAAAATAACGGTGTCCTATGTTTCTTGTTCTTTGCTCAGTTTCTTGTTTCATGTAATCAAATTAAATTGGTGTAGTCTGCAGAAGTAATTTACTTCATTATTTTTCATAAAATAACTTGATAATGTACATTAAAATCAAGTGGGAGAAGTATATTCAGTGTTGCTATCAATGGGGTTCCTTGAGTATAGGAATTTTCACAATTTGTTGGCTTGTGGACACAAAAGTAGTCATTAGAATGGAAATTCGAGCATCTAATTATGAAAATTTCACTATTGAAATTCTATTGTAGCCACTGGAATTAATTCTTCTAACTGTAAATTAATTTAGCAATTTATTACTACGACAACAATGAATTAATTACACTGCAATTTTTTCCAAAATAAATGCTGAGAAGATAAACTGGAAACTGAGAAAACACTGGCAAACACAAAAAAAATATAACACCACTATTTCTGGACAAAAGTCCCCGGAAACACCCAACTTGGGAAAATCGGTGCATCAACTGAGAGTTTTTATTATCAAGCAGTAGTGAGCAAATTTTTTGTACAATAAATGTCGCCAAATTGGCGAATCTATCCAAGAGAAATATTGGAAAAAAATTATGGAGGGATTTTACACTCTCCCTGAGCAATCTTGGCACTATCTGACCTCTGAAAAGCTAGTCGTCCAAGTGATCTGCATAGGCTCTGCATCACCCTAGTGCTGCCTACCACATGCACTGCCCGAATTGACTGCCAATTTGCCATCTTGACTGCTGCTGACTGGGAAAATGCTTCTCTGGCCCTCTGGAAAATCTTCCCAGCCTCTAGAATTGAAAACATCTTCCCCTTCAACTAGATTGAACTGCTCTTCTGAAGCAACTACGCAGTCCCTACGCTACTTCCTGGAGAAAATCTTGACCTCCTCTTTCTGACTCTCCGAAACTAGAAAACTTCTTCCAAACTCATTGTCTCCACCCCTCTTTGTCTCTGTGCCCCCTCTCTGGCTAGAACTCTCCCAGCAGAATGTTGCTACTCTCTAGATAATCGAATAACCCAAGGAAATTGACCTCAAGTGTCTTCCTCAATCTATTTACTAACTTCTTCTTATAATCTCACTGTGGGACTCCAACGGCCAAGATTAAAACTTAATCAATGGCTGAGATTATTTCCTAGTTGATCCGTGTGAGTTTTTAGATAAATCTCACCTTCCTCAATTAATTTTTGTTAATTAATCATTTTACCTAAGTTAGACTTAGGAAAAATTTAATTACTCATTAACTAACTTGATTAAGGCATTTATGGGTGGATTTTCCTAAAACCTATTCGGGGTTCTAGAGTCCTAGTGTTTCTTAGCCTCTCTCACAACAATCGAGACTAGAACACCACCCTATGCTACAAAAGCTAACACTCCCTCTTAGTGAGGAAGGTGTTCTAGTGCTGAACTGTTCCAACACCTTATCTCTACATCATCCTCCACATGCTTTGTTGATGTTTAACCACGATGACTTCCTGCCATTGCCCATCAACCACTACGCAACTCTGATGTTGCATCTGTGTTGCTGCTGACACTGCTATATTGCTGCCAACTTTGCATATGCACTGCAACTCCCTCTCAACTATTGCTACTGCTACTGCAACTACTGCAACTACTGCAACTGAGAAGCATATGAAATTTTGAATCAACTGTGTCTTTGTGCTGCATTTATCTCCTAAGTATTTGACTACTACTAGCCTCTGCACTTTCCAATAAGGAATTTGTGCTACTGCTAAATCTGGAACTGAACCTCCTTCTCTGTTATCAACACTGCTCTATTCTCCTTAGCACCTGACTACAACTAGCCTGCAACTGTCACTCTAGAATCTGAATGCATAAACTGACACTGATCCATCCTGCTACTAAATACTGTGGGCCCCTGTAGCAACGTAATGATCCATGAGGAGGACACCTTAGTGGACCCTTCCCAAAACCTAATCAACTCTAGGACTATAGCTCCATATCGCCCCACCTCACTCTTGGAGGTATAGCTGCGAACATAGCAAAATCTTCCTCCAACCTAGAGGACAACTTGTCTATCTTTGTGGATGTTTCCACCTAGTCCTACTTCTCCTGCTTGTCCTTCTTCCTTTGAGGACATTGAGTACTGTAGTGGACAAACTTGCCACACCTAAAGCACTTGACCTTAGTAGGTCCTTTTTCTTCTTCTCCCCCTGTCCCTGACTGGGACCCTATGATGCAAGGGCCACATTCTCTTCCTCCTTCTCAACTTTCGAACCCTTACTGTTGCTTGCGTTGATGGAGGTCTTTACTAGTGCTCACCTCATTTCCTCCTGCGACAAGTGTGACCACATCCTGTCCCACCTTGGTAATGTATCTCATCCCAAACTGCCTTGGACGAAGATTTCCCATTCCTCGAAGACACTGTTCAGGACCAAAAGCACAAGCTTTGTATTTTGAGGTGCCTCCCTAACGGCTGCAAATTGATCCCGGATTTCCTGAATTCTAGTGAGAAAGGGATCAATGCCTTCACCATTATGCATCCTGAGGTTTCTCAACTTCTCTTTCAGGAACATCTTCTACTTCTTGGAAGGATTCTAATATAGCTGAGTGAGAGTGTCCCACATCTCCTTAGTAGTATTCTTGCCATATATATGTGAAATTATATGGTCTAGGATTCCATCCAACATCATTCGCTTCACCTTGGCCACTCTTTCCTGAATTCCTTCTGCTGATCTGCATCTATAGGTTCCACCACAATGTTCTTTGCATAGGTCTTCAGGCCAAATCCATCTAGCAGGAAGGACCTCCTGGCCTTCTAGATGACATAGTTGGAGGCTTCCTCCAACCTATCCTAATCTCTAAGCCCAGCCATGGCCATCTCTGAAACTAGAACGAATGACTCCCTCTTTCACCTACTCAGTTGTTGAATCTGTTATTCGCACTCCCTTTTGGAGTGAGAAAATATGCTTGCATCTACTGTCGTCTGCAACTGTAAATTTGGATTTCTGAACTAGAAATCCTCTGAGAGAATTTCCCTCTGTGTGTTCGCTTCCTCTTGCACCTAGCACTAATTCTGCTCTAGAAACTGCTGCAAAGCCCTCCTACACCCAAACAAGGAATTTTCTCAATGAAAATTTGCGCTATTGCTGCTCCCTCTACCTATTGGAATCACTCAAAATAGTAAGCTGAATTTTTCAGCCAACCTGCACAGAAAAATTGAACTGCCAAGCAATTCACACTGCCTAGATAGGCACTGCGTGGCCCTTAGAAAATTCGTCCAGCTACTCCCTCAGAATAGCGAATTTTCTACTTCCGCTTTTGAGCTTCCCCATCTGATTAAAATTGCTATGATACCATGTCAAAATTTCACTACTAAAATTCTATTGCAGCAACTGGAATTAATTCTTCAAACTGTAAATTAATTAAGCAGTTTATTACTATAGCAACAACGAATTAATCGCACTGCAACCTTCACCAAAATAAATACTGCGGAAGATAAACTAGAAATTAAGAAAATATTGGCACACACACACAAAAAATATAACACTTATTTTTGAACAAAAGTCCCTGGAAAAATCCAAATTGGGAAAATTGACGCAGCAGCTAAGGGTTTTTATTATTAAGCAACAATGAGAAAATTCTGAGTACAATAAATGTCGCCAAACTGTCTAATCTATCCAAAAGAAACACTAACAAAAATTTACTGATGGATTTTACCCTCTCTGAGTAATCTCGGCACTATCTGACCTCTGAAAATCTAGTCGTCCAAGTGGTCTGTGTAGGCTTTGCATCACCCTAGCATTTCCTGCCACACGCACCGCCTAAATTGACTACCAATCTAGCTATGTTGCGTGTTGCTGATTGGGAAAATGCTTCTTCGACCCTCTGGAAAATCTTCTTCACCTCTGGAATTGAAAATGTCTTCCTCGTCCACTGGATCGAACTGCTCTTCTGAAACAACTGCGTAGTCCCTGCGCTGCTTCCTGGAGAAAATATCAGCATCCTCTTTCAGACTCTCTGGAATAGGAAAACCTCCTCTGGACTCACTGTCTCTACCCCTCTCTATCTCTGTGCCCCCTCTCTAGCTCGAACTCTTCCGACATAATGATGTTGCTCTTTGGAAAATCAAACTGCCTAAGGAAATCGATCTCAAGTGTCTTCCTCCATATACCCATCGAATTCTTCTTATAATCTTACTATGGAACTCCAATGGGCAAGATTAAAACTTAATCAATGGCTGAGATTATTTCCTAGTCAATCCATTTGAGTTTCTAGAGAAATCTCACCTTCCTCAATTAATTGTTGTTAATTAATCATTTTCTCTAAGTTAGACTTAGGAAAAATTTAATTACTAAGTAATTAACTTAACTAAGGCATTTCTGGGTGGATTTTCCTGAAACCTTTTCTAGGTTCTGGAGTCCTAGTGTTTCTTATCCTCTATGACAACTCTCGAGACTAAAACACCATCCGATACTACAAAAACTAACACTAATGACCAAATCAAATTCCAAGGGGACTCAAGTCAAGTTACATGGACCAAGTCAAGCCTCAAGCTAGCCATTGGGGTTAGGCATTGGGCTTCCAAGGGAAGTTTGAGCTTCCAAAGGTTACAATTCTTCATTTCTTCGTCTTCTGGGGACATTGCAAAGGAAACGTGGACTCCCAAAGGTTTTGTAAGCGAATTCTAACCCTTACATTGGCAATGTCAATATAATAAAAATATTTTTATCAAAAGTCTCACTTAGTCTCCAACATGTGGATGACAAATAAATTATTTTTCTACAAAGAGAGTCAAACTAACCATTAAAGAAAAACTACAAAGGATAGTCTCTCTTCTAGATGATGTGGATGTTGTTTTGTGAGAATATGCCATAATAAAGAACTCTTTTTGTAAACCTTTGTGCAAGCATCATGTGGCTTGGTTGTTACTATCTTGTGTTTTCTTGGCTATTGTTATGACCATACTATAATCTAAAATAATTCACACTAAGAAAGATTACATAGCAATTAGAGGAACAATTCGTTGAGGGGCTACATAGCCACAGGAAAGAGGTAAACCAAGTAGTAGGCACTAGTCTACTTTATCTCTTTGTTGTAGGTGGGTTGCTTGGACAAAGGTTGGACCAATTTGTTAGGAGTTAATTTCAACCTGGAAAAGAGTTCATATCCATCTAACATTCGATCCAAAGTTTGGAGACGTCACACTAGGAGCTGCTCCTCATTGGATCTAATGAGGAGAGTTTCAAGGCAAAGGTAGTGGTGATATTCTCTTTCAAGATGAAGCCCACCTCACATTCAAAGTGCAAGGTTGTTAAAATTGGAAACTAGGGGGCCAAATTCCACCTTAGGGCAACTCATATAATGGAGATGATTATTGCATTGGATTCCTCTTTTTGAGAGGTCCAATTTTGATATAAAGATCATCTCATTCCGACAAGAAAAAATGGAATTTTGAATTTATTCTTTCTCATGCACAAATTGTCAAAGGTCGGCCTTAGTCAAATGTCGGCTCATAAGCCCAATAGATGTGTCTCCTCACCCTCAACAAAGCGTAAAAATAGGAGTGACCTCTTTTCTCATTTGGACATCACTCATCTCATGACACATCTCTCTCTCTCCTCTCTTGATTGGTTCATACAGCTTGGAGGCAGCCTTCCCTACTTCGCACGTGTGAAAGGAGGACGAATTTCAAGACTGTTTTGGAGGCTGAAAATTTCAGGAAACATGACAGCATTGACCAACATTGACTTGGGTGATTTTGACTAGTGTTGACTTCATTCTACTGGGCAGAATTTCAATTTTTGAAGGCCGCATTGATAGGCACAGTTTTTGAGGTGATTGGGATTGTTTGACTGGTTTTGACTTCAGCATTGACTTTAGGCTTTGACCGTAGAAATTATAGCAGTGTTTGACAAGGTTGACCAAACTGTTTTTGGGCTGACTTTGACCCTCTTGGAAGGCCGAATTTATCTGCTATTGACCAAGCTTCTTGGAGGACATTTTGGAGTTGCTTTGACCACTGCTGACCTTTTGGTTAGGGCTGCAGTTGACTGCTGATTTAATAGGACTGTTTTGGGCAAGTTAATTTGATATTTGTACTCTCTCTCTTTGTTGAACTATTGAAGAATAATAAAAATATTAGATCAAAGGGTTTCCCCAAATTGGGGTTTTTCCCTCACATCTGCCACATCTTGTGTCCTCTTGTCTTGGCTTGTCTTCTGCACATGTTTTTATGTTCTATTTGCATTTACTGTCAATGTGTTTAAGTTAATGTGTTTGCTACTAAATATAATTGGAAATTGTCATTGGGCTAATAAGGAACATTGAAGTAAATTGTGCTAAAGCATAGAACATACCATTGTTATCTAAAATTAACATGGTATTAGAGCCTAGGTGAAGACAAAGCCCAAGCAAGGGTGAGGAAAAGAAATTACTAAGTGAAGTTGTTGGACAAGGACTTGGAACTAGTCCCAATGACGACTACATCTTACTTCAAATCCGAGGACAAGCTTAAGAAAAAATCTAGCTATCATGCATGGAAGATGTCTCTAGATCTGACATTGGAAGAAAATGATGCCATGGACTATGCCAAAGGAAGAGTAGTGGAGCCTCCTTCAAATGCATTCGCAGCTGTACAAAAAAATTACAAGAAAGGTGAGGCTAAAGCTAAGAAAAGTATTGTTGATTCTATTCACAAGCCTTTGGTTGCCTATATTTCTGATTTGGAAACATCTAAGGAGATGTATGACAAGTTGGTTGGGATGTTCAAAGTAAATAATTCAAATCAAGTTCTCTTTCTCAAGAACAAGTTGAAAGACATCAATATGGATAGAGGAGAATCCATTCAATCCTACTTCATGAGGATTACCGAGATCAAGAATGATCTCATATATATTGTTGAAGCCATTGGTGATAGGGAGCTTACTCTTATTGCACTTGGAGGCCTTAAAAGGGAATGGGATGTGTTCAACACTACCATCCTCAACAATGACAGGATTACGCAATTTGATGAATTATTGGCTAGATGCACTCAAGAAGAAATAAGGATGATGGAAAGAGACAAGCGCTCAAATGGAAACAATCCTACCACCTTCTCCTCTCATTCTAAGAGGAAGTTCAAGTCGGGATTCAAAGAAGGAAGAAAAGGAAGATGCTTCAATTGTAACAGGTTTGGCCATTTCGCTAGAGAGTGTCCTCACAAGAAGGATACTCCAAGAGACGATAACAATAATAACAACAACTACAAGGGCAATGGAAATCAAAGGAACAACACGTTCAACAACAAAGGAAAGAGGAATACTCTCACAGCTCAAAATGGAAATGGTTGTCCTCCCAAGAAATTGAAAAACTCTAGGTATGAAGAAGCTAATGTTGTAAGGCAAAATTTTTTTAATCTTATTTCTGCCCTCTCCACTGCCTCTCCTCCGGATACATTGGACCATTGGTTGATTGATAGTGGTGCCTCAAGGCACTTCACTAGGTACAAAGAATCTCTCTCTAACTTGATGGAAAAGAAGATGAATATGGAGATTATACTTGGAGATAATGCCACTTATCCCATGAAAGGAATTGGAACTTGTAACGACCAAAAGTCGTATAAGCAACGGAAATATTTAAAATACTTCGTAGACAAAGACATCGATCGTAGGATAGTAATTGTAATTTGTGTATTGTATAAAGAATTAATTTAGGATGAGTCAAATGAGAATGAGGGTCTTGTATATATAGCCAGGTAAGTACTCTTTCACGAAGAGTCATGTCTGTAGAGACATGCCTCTTTGTTTAACTAATTATTATTTAATTATATACTATTATGATTATTATTTATTATCTATTTTTACATAATTTATGTTCATAACATTGCCTTCCCATTCAAAAAGCTTTGTCCTCAAATCTTGTTGATGAAAAAGACTTGATCTCCTTGTATACTACGAGTGTCTTCTCATCTCGGGACAGTCATCTTTGTCGATACAAGTTGGTATGATCCTTGGATTTGTTGATCAGTGGTTGTCATTGATGTCAACCCAAGTAGCACCACGGGATACCTCGATCTTGCATGGGAATTTTGACTTGACAACTTACTCTATTCTGAATCAAGGATCTTCTAGATGGATTCTACTCGTCGAGATGTTTCTGTTGATATATGGCATGCCATGTAATTCTTCACGGTTTGAGAGATATTCGTGTTTGAAGTTAGTAACCCCAGTTAGTCGGCTAAAACCCTATGGGGTTGTAGCATGACACTCATAATTGGTTGTGGTCATTGAATAGTTAATAATTAATAATAAAAAAAATTCTCCTAAAATTCCTCCAATGTTCACTTGTTGAGGACCCTCTCAACTCAAGAAATTCATATAAATAGTGACTCTCATATCCTCCTCTTGTGGGATTTTGTGGCTTCAAACAGGTCATTGTGACATTTTCACTATAACTCTTTTTCTACGAAGCTTCAGAAGCTGAAATTAAAACCCATTTGAGCTGAAAAATTGATGAACCTCTTGACTGAATTTTAGATCCTGGTTCGCTATATGTTCGAAGATATGATCTCAGGAAGTTAGGGTTTCTATAGGCTCCCAAATTCCATGTCAAACAAGTGATGTAGGGAAAAATGTCATAATGTTCTCTCTGATCATTGGATTCAAATTTAGTAAATAGTGACAGAAAGAGGACGGACTATAGTTTGTTGGGTATCATTTTCAGAGCCGAAGGTCGCAACAATGACATGTGGAACTTCGTACAAGTTTGCTCTACTGAACCGGCCTATAATCCGGTCATTGTGGGAGATTGGGCATAACTCTTCCTTGAAGAATCCAATCTTGATAAGACCTGTGGGGTTCGAAAGAGGACACAGGGGGGCTACCACAGGACTAAATTTTAGACCCTAGAGATCCAAAATTACATAGATATAATAAATTCAATATTGATCTCCTAGAAGGCAAGAAAAAACATGTATTCAAGGATCACTACAATAAGGACCACACATCAAAAGTCAAGGGTAAGTCTCTTGCAGCAAGGTATGTATGATTAGTGTTTACATTTGAATTTTGAGTATCATCTCTGACATATGTTTTTGCAGGACGACGTAAGTATGTACATGGTCTCGGTTATATCTCTATGTCTCTATATGTCACAGTTAGTTTTGATACCACATTTCGGATGTCCTATTCTTGATACTACACATTTGATGCTACATATTCTTGATGCCACACCAAGTCTGCTAAATCTATATGATGTTGTAAGTTCATGTTACTTGTCTTGTTATAGTTGATAGAATGGTCTTTGTTGTTATACTTAGAACTTGGTCCATCACAAGTCTAGGGTCTGTCATCAGTTTTTATTGTATATATCTTTAGGTCAGTTTTGGATATAGTCTTGCATAGATTCCATGCCTATATCAAGAGTGGGAGTCTTTGTCTACTACTGCAACAAGTCAACAACAAAAGTGACAAGCACACTTCATGTACGCATTGTAATTTTAATTTGTATTTATTCATTATTATACACTTACATGTGTTTTGCAGGCAAAGGTAAGTTGAAGGGTATTTTATTTTGTTTTGGGATTGGCTTCACTGGGCAAATTTTGCATGCAGGTAGAAGAAGATTCAAGTACAACATCAAGCAAGAATTCAAGAGCAAAAGTATCAAATCAAAGGAAGCATTGCAGTGGGACATCCTTGAAGACATGACAACCATCTAGATATTGTGAAGTATTGTTAATGCCAAGAGTCATCATTGTAAAGTTGTAAAATAGTCATTTATAAAAGAGACATCATTGTAAAAGAGTCATTTGTAAAAGAGTCGTCATTGTAAAGTTGTAAAAGAGTCATCATTGTAAAGATTGTAAAAGACTCATTCTACCTAGAGTCGAAGAGGCAATGTTGGGAGGTACAGGAGTCACTATTGGGATGATGTCATGGTTGGGTTGAAGGTCATAGAGTGATTGGGTATTTGGTCAAGTACACAAAAATCATTATACATCTTATTATATCGTGGATTGTTGTCCCTGGCTTGGGAATCCATAGTCTTGTCTCATTTCAGTCATTATAGGGTGGCAGGGAGGTGCTAGGCAGGTGTATGAAGTCACCTACAGGTTTGGGCCTATGAACACTTCAGGGTGGTAGGGTGGTGCTAGGGTGAGTTGTGGCTCGCTAGGGTGTTGGAGCATCCATTCAGTTGATTACTGAAGAAACCAGGGCGTTGGGGCATCCTTACAGTGGGAGCTGGAGAAGAATGATTTTTTAGAATTATAGGAAGTTATTTCTTTCATTTCAGTTGGGGCTGAAGATTAAAGAATTTATTAGAAAAGCGTTTAGTGGTTTTTGACCCGTAGGGGGTTTCCACCTAAAATTTCTTGTGCGTATTTGTAATATCCCGTTTCAGAGATATTCTTCAAAACCCCAGTAACTCCAACCAAATACGTACAAATGATATAATAACCGAGAAGCTCAAAATGATAAAAATGACAGTGTTGCAATATATAATAATATAAACATGAAATATAAGCAGATACTCAAGAAATGCGAAGAGAAATGCTAATCTATTTTATTATATTGAGCAATAGAATGAGTACAGGAGGTGATCAGAAATATGGCACCTCGACTTGCACAAAGCAAGTGAAGAAATACACTCAGAATAGCAAAGGAATGGCCTCTCTCTAATCTGCGTCCCAACTGCTGGAGAACTGCCGTGCTGCTGCTGCTGGAAACCAAATGAGGATTTTGGGGTTGTTCCCCTCCTCAGAAAACGCTGAAACTCTGGAATCGGACTCTACTCAAGAAACCCAGCAAAAACCCAGAAAGCTTTTCTTAAATGGCCGACCCCCGAAAATCACCCCCTTGGGGTTCTATGCAGTCCCTCAATGCTCTGCACTGCCACTGAATGAAACTCTCCAGTAATCTACCTGAAACTTCTGCCAAAACCCTCCAATATGCAAGGGCTGATCCCCTGCTCAATCTCCCAGCACAAATCCTGCTACAAACCCTCAATCCAGAATTCCTGCCAGAAAGAACTGCGTCATCCCTCTCAGTGTTGCGCAGTCCTCCAAGATGCTCAATCCTCTTGCCAAAAATGCTGATGAAACTACTGCAAAAATGCTAATAGAAATACCTTGCCCGAGCAAGCACTCGAAGTCCCCCAGGGCTAAGGGTGAGATCTCCGAACAGAGACACTTAATGCACTAAACAGTGCTGCAAACTAGCTAAATAGCCAGCGTGCTCTAAGTCGAAGTGACTAGTTCAAATGCACATAATTGAATGCCAAAATGAGGAAGCTCCTCTCTCCTTTATAGCCTTTGCCTCTCTCAATCCCAAGGCCCACCTTCTCCAGCATAATTCCTCTCTTGCCACGTGTTTCTTCCCTTCTGCGCAGTCCCTCCAAGTGTCTGCATGGGCTCCATCTCTACGTCCCCCTTTGGCCCCCATGGCTCCCCTTTAAGTCACAACATTGTGCTACTAGAAAGTGACTTTTATTCTAAAAGTGAGTCATGTCCCCTTTCCCTCACCTTTTTATTCATAAATAACTATAGAAGGCAAAAATAAGCAAAATTGAATATTCCAATTAGCCATGGCTAATTAGGAATATTACAGTCTCCCCCGACAAAATGTTGCTTGTCCTCAAGCAACTGAAGTGATGGATGCTGTAAGATTTTCTCACTCTCCCAAGTGGCATCCTCATTCGGCAAATTCTTCCACCTCACCAAGAATTCCCGGACTGTCCTGCTCCGCAGCTGCCTCTCCCTAGTATCAATAATAGCCTCTAGCTGCAACACCGAACGCCCCTCATCATCCATGGGTGGTAGCTCATCTGTCACTGTCACCTGCTGCCCCAATGCCTTCTTCAGGCATGATACATGAAAAACGTTATTAATCTTGCTGCCTTGGGGAAGCTTCAACTCATATGCAACCTGTCCAATCCTGTGTATCACCCTGTATGGCCCATAAAAGCGGGGCTTCAGTTTCTTGGCCCCCTTCTGCTTCAGTGACGACTGTCGGCATCGATGTAATCGTAGGTAGACCATGTCCCCTACCTCAAACTGTCTCTCCACCCGACCCTTGTCAGCATACAGCTTCTGCTGGTTCTGCGCCGTAGCCATGTTATCCTTGAGATCTCGGAGGATATCCTAACTCTCTTGGATCCAAATCTTGGCTCTCGGGGCCTTGCTATCACCAAACATCATGTCAACAAAAGATAAAGGATGTTACCCATACAAAGCATAGAATGGTGACATACCAATGGACATGGGATGTGTAGTGTTGTAGCAGTACTCCCCTAGATGCAGCCACTTTAGCCATGCTCTCTGCTGCCCACTGACATAGTTACGCAAGTAGCCCTCCAGCCACTTGTTAACTATCTCTGTCTATCCATTTGTCTGTGGGTGATAACTGGTGCTCGGTGTCAACTCCGTCCCCACTAGCCGAAAAAGCTCATGCCAAAACCGCCCATGAAACGGCTGTCCCTGTCACTGACGATGGTCTTAGGAAGACCATGTAGCCTCAAGAACTCTCTGAAGAACAACTCGACCACCTGTGCTGCTGTGTAGTGTGCGGATATGGCAAAGAAATGTGCATATCTCATCAGTCGGTCAACGACGACAAAGATACAATCCTTGCCCTGTACCATGGGCAACGCTGTGATGAAGTCCATCGAAATACTCTCCCATTTCCCCTCCAGAATGGGAAGAGGCTGCAATAAACCCGTGGGATGGCTCATCTCCCCCTTGCTTCTCTAGCAAACGTCGCACTCCCGAATATGTTGGAGTACGTCCTCCTTGAGGCCCTTCCTTGAGAACCTCTCTCTGATGGCCCTGTAGGCTTTGGTAAACCCCTGATGGCCGGCCAATGGTGAATCATGTGATGCCTGGAGTATCTTCTTCTTGAGCTGAGATCCCTCAGTCAAGAAGATCCGATCACTGTAGTAGATGATCTCATTGACCACCCTATACCTGTCATCTGCCACCTGCCCATCCAAAACCTCACATACAAACCTGTCCTTGGAGTACTCTACTAAGAGTCGAGCCCTCCAGTCTGTGTCCAAGCTCATAAGAGACAACATGGCTGGTCTACGTGAAAGAGCATCTGCTACCACGTTGTTCTTACCCTTGACATACTCAATGTCAAAGTCATATGTTTGGATCTTGCTGATCCACTTCTGTTGCCTCTCCTGTAGCTGCTTCTGCTCCAAAAAGAATCTGAGGTTGTTGTGATCACTCCTCACCCTAAACCTGTTACCCACTAAATACTGCCGGAATTTGGCCAATGCATGCATGATGGCCAGCATCTCCTTGTCGGATATTGAATACAACCTCTCGTGCGAAAGGAGCTTCCGGCTCTCATAGGCTATAGGGTGACCTCCCTGCATCAATATTGCGCCGATCCCCTCTCCCGATGCGTCACACTCCAAAACAAATGGCTGCGTGAAATCTGGCAATGCAAGCACTGGGCAGCTGCTCATAACCTCCTTGAGCCTGTCAAAGGCTCGCTGCGCTGTATCCAACCAACTGAAAGCCCCCTTCCTCGTCAAATCTGTCAGGGGTGCAACAAGCTGTGAGAAACTCTTGAAGAACTTTCGGTAGTAAGTACAAATGCCAATGAACCCCTGAAGTTCTGTCACATTTCTCGACTCCGACCACTCTCTAATGCCCCTGATCTTCTCCTCGTGGACTCTCACTCTGTCCACCCCTATGATGTGCCCCAAATACAACATCTCCGTCAACCCAAACTCACACTTGGAGAGTTTGGCATAGAACTGCTGCTCCTGCAAGATACACAACACTGTCTCAATGTGCTGGAGATGCTCCTCCCAAGTCCTGCTGTAAATGAGAATGTCATCAAAGAATACCAACACAAACTTCCTCAAGTGACTGCGGAAGATGTGATTCATGCAAGACTGAAATGTGGCGGGGGCATTGGTTAGCCCAAAGAGCATCACTAAGAACTCAAAGTGCCTATAGTGACACCTGAAGGCAGTCTTGGGAATGTCGTGCTCCCTCACGCGAATCTGATGGTACCCAGATCTCAAATCAATCTTTGAGAAGAACCGTGCTCCTCTCAACTCATCCATCAAGTCATCGATCCTGGGTATGGGGTACCTGTTCTTCAGTGTCTTCTTGTTTAGGGCCCTTTAGTCAATGCACATTCTCAATGTGTCGTCCTTCTTCTTCACCAACACCATGGAAGAAGTGAAAGGACTCGTGTTCGGACGAATGTGCCCAAGAGCCAGCAACTCCTGGATAGCCCACTCAATCTCATCCCGATAGGCCTTGGGGTGCCTATAGGGTGTGGTAATCACTGCCTGTATGCCCTGCTCAAGCTCGATGGTGTGCTCAAACCCCCGATCCAGTGGCTGTCCCGGCAGAATCTCCCCAAACACTATGGCATACCGGTCAAGGATGGACTGTATCTCCGGATGTACCGTCTTCCCTGTAATCCCTGCCTCTGATGCACACAGCTCTACTACCCACTCTACGTCCCCCTTCCAGAAGACTGCCTCCATCCAATGAGCCGAAACAGTCTGAGGCGGATATGTGTGTTGTCCCCGTATCTTCTCATGCCTCCTTGTATTCTCATCATCCCACTCCATCTCTAGGGTCTTCCAATCTATTGTGACCTTCCCTAGAGTGATAAGCCACTGAACACCCAGTATTATGTTGGTGTCCGGAATATTGACCACGAAAAAGTGGTCAGTCAATGTGTAGGTGCCCATCGTCACTGACAGCTCTGGAACATAACGAGCACACATCATGGTCTGATCTCCTGCGACCAAGACTAAAAACCCATCGAAGCTCTTTGTCTGTATACCTCTCTGCTCAACCATCTGTGCATTGAAGAAGTTGTGGGTTGCCCCACTGTCAACCAAAACTGATACTCACTGGCCACGTACTGTCCCCCGTATGCGTAGCGTCAGATACTTGGGAACTCCTCAGAATGCTGCAAGGGCCCCTCCGGTAGGTGCAAAAGATGCACCACCTGCTTCTGGCGGTGGAGGTGGCAAAGGTCCCTGCACGACATGACTATCTCCTGCCTCCACATCATCCTCATCATCCTCTTCCCCACTGCTCTCGGAGAAGACCTCAATAAAATGTGCTTTGCCAGCGGAACATCTATGTCCTGGTGCCCACGGCTCCTGATAGGTGAAGCACAACCGCATCTTCTTCAGCTCCCTCCTGGCATCATCGTCAACCTGTGCTCATCCTGGATTCCCCTTTGGAGGTGGAATCCTCACATCCTTCCCCTTAGACTGGAAAGTCTGTCTCTGGGGGTAAGGTGTCTGGGTCCTGGGTAAGACATCCTGTAAGTCCCGGATCCTGCTAATGGCTTCCTAGAGTGTGGTTGGTCTAGTGGACCGGACTAAACCCCGAAGTGGCTCTGCTAACCCCTCAACATACATATAGATCCTTCGTGTCGTGGATAGATTTGGCACCATCACTGAGACCTTCAAGAATATGCGATGTAGGTCTCTCGGCTCCCTATCTGTTTGAGCCTCGTAAGCTCAACAAAATGCTGCTCTAGATCCCTCCGATCAAATCGCTCCATCAATCTCCTGGTGAACTCGGCATATGTCGTCACTGTGGAGTGTCCGAGTGTAACCATCCCATGAAACCACCAATCCTGAGCCTCACCATCCAAATGCAATGTTGCCACCTTGATGGCCTCTGTCTCCGACATCTGATTAAGCTGGAAATAAATGTCCAGCTTCTCCACCCAAGACTTTGTCGAACTGTTTGATGAACCATCAAACATAGGCAAGTGGAATCTACTCGCTGCACGGTGGGTGTCACCATCATGGTAATGCCGGTACCCTCTGTGATGGTCGCGGGGTCTACTATCCCGCTGGAGCTGAACAAAGTCTCTGAATGAAAGAGCATCCCTAAACTCCTGCCTATAGACCTGGTACTCTGCAAAATAATTGCCCATATGACCGGGCTCTGCCTCCCGCTAGGCTCCGGCCCCCATGTCTACTCCTAAGAAAGTGGGCATGGTAGAGCGTGTAGGGGCATGCGAGGCCACCTGTTGCGCAGTATCATGCTACTCTGGCAAATGATGGGATGCACCCAATCCCTCACCAATCTGAAAAACCTGTGGGCTCTCACACTATTGTCATGAATCTCTGCCCCATCACCTCAATCTGCCTCGACAGATCCTGCACTGATTTGAGGAGCATATCCGCAAATCTCTTCCCATCCTCGTCTGCCATCGGATCCTTCTGCTCTGCGTCCACCACAAGCTCCTCCTGTTCTGCGTCCACCACCGAAACACAGTCTCCATCTCCATAGGTATTCTCCAACCTACGCCTAGTGTCTTTGTATCTCCTACCTCTGTAACAGATGTAGGGTCTTTCCCCTGGTGTCATAGATTGCTAGCTCCACAGGCTGAGCTAGATCTATGCTCTGATACCACTGTAATATCCTTTTTCAAATCTATTCTTCAAAACCCCAGTAACTCCAACCAAATACGTACAAATGATATAATAATCGGGAAGTTCAAAATGATAAAAATGACAGTGGTGCAATATATAATAATATAAATGTGAAATATAAGCAGATACTCAAGAAATGCAGAGAGAAATGCTAAGCCATTTTATTATACTGAGCAATAGAATGAGTACAGGAGGTGATCAGAAATATGGCACCTCGACTTGCACAAAGCAAGTGAAAAAATACACTTAGAATAGCAAAGGAATGGCCTCTCTCTGATCTGCGTCCCAGCTGCTGGAGAACTACTGTGTTGTTGCTGTTGGAAACCAAATGAGGATTTTGGGGTTGTTTCCCTCCTCAGAAAAGACTGAAACTCTGGAATCGGACACTACTCAAGAAACCCAGAAAAACCCACAAAGCTTTTTTGAAATGGCCAACCCCCGAAAATCAACCCCTTGCGGTTCTATGCAGTCCCTCAATGCTTTGCGCTGCCACTAAATGAAACTCTCCAGTAATCTACCTGAAACCTCTGCCAAAACCCTCCAATATGCAAGGGCTAATCCCCTGCTCAATCTCCCAGCACAAATCCTGCTGCAAACCCTCAATCCAGAATTCCTGTCAAAAAGAACTGCGTCATCCCTCTCAGTGTTGCGCAGTCCTCCAAGATGCTCAATCCTCCTGCCAAAAATGCTGATGAAACCACTGCAAAAAAGCTGATAGAAATACCTTGCACAAGCAGGCACTTGAAGTCCCCCAGGGCTAAGGGTGAGATCTCTGAACGGAGACAGTCAATGCACTAAACAGTGCTGCAGACTAGCTAAACAGCCAGCGTGCTCTAAGTCGAAGTGACTAGCTCAAATGCACATAATCGAATGCCAAAATGAGGAAGCTCCT
>APFE031366713.1:77610-89905 GCA_000404065.3 Pinus taeda
CCCCCCCGAGTATTTCCAACAATTGGTATTAGAGCTTGATTCCTTCAATAGCAGTTTAAGAACTAGAAGGAGATCTGGTTTATACTAAGAATAGAGTTCCTTTGTTCAATGGAAATAACTATGCACTTTGGAGTAGAAGAATGCAGGTTCATTTGCTGGCGCAAGGATACGAAGTAAAGGAAAGCAACAAGGAGAGAGAAGCATTGGAAGCTGAAATAGTTTCTCTGCAAAAGGAAGTAAAAAGTGGAAAAACTCTTCAAGACTACGCCAACAGTTCAAAGGCTTTGGACGAACTCATCAGTAACCAGCGATCATACAGTGAAAAGACTGGTCTTGGTTACAAAGAAAAATCCGAAAAGGAGTCAAGTCATTCTATGAAAACTAAAGAAGATGGATATGCAAAAAGGGTAGATCCCCCAGCTAGATCAAGAGATCAAGACTCGCAGGAGTAACCTTGGAAGACAATTCCTCAAAGAAGATTTCCCCCCAGGTATCAACATATCTTTTATGGTCACTGTTATTCATGTGGAAGGTTTGGACATAGAGTTGTAGAATGTCGCATGTATGAAAATTATTCCAGGAGATCTTTTAGAAATGGGTTCAGAACTCAACAAGATATCAATATATTCGATTATCTGGGAGATGATGTCGAATGTTACAAATGTAACAATTTTGGACACCTGGCTAAGATTGCAGACTTGGAAGCTCTCCAAAGGAGTTCACGTAAAATCGAAATGAAAAAATATGGAAAAAGAAGACTGAAAGGTGTGCTCTTGCTCTCAAGGGTCAAAGAAACAGAAACGTGTGGTATGTTGACAGTGGTTTCTCAACGCATATGAGTGGAGATAAAAATAAATTCATATCCTCGAAAGAAAAGAAGGATGGAATAGTGTCTTTTGGAAATGACGGGGCTTCAAACGTCATAGGAACAGGTACGATCACTCTTGGAAGCAAGGATGCATTAGTAAAGGATGTGTTGCTAGTTGAAAATATGAATCACAATTTGCTCAGTGTTGGAAAGATGTGTGATCAAGGGCACACGATGCTATTCAACTCGAAGAAATGTGAAATCAGGAAAGGCAAGTTTGGTAAAATTGTGGCTACAGCAAGCAAAGCTCCAAATGACATATACATTTTGCATGAGACATCTAAAGGGAATTTCTTGGCAAAAGAAGATGAGAGTTGGTTATGGCACAAACGAATGGGACATATAAATTTCGACAATTTAGTCAAGATCAGCAAAAAGAAAGCAATTAGAGAAATACTGAAAATTTCGAAACCTTCCAATACGACATGTGAATCTTGTCGGCACGACAAACAAACAAAAGTAAAATTCAAGACAAAGGAACACTTTGTGTCACATCCATTGGAATTAATACATACTGATCTATGTGGTCCTATTAGAACAAAAGTCTTAAACGGCGAATTATACTTTATGCTAATGATAGATGATTACACCAGAATGACAACCATCGGTTTCTTGAAGAAAAATTCTAAGGCATTCAAGTGTTTCGAAATCTACAAGGAATTGGTCGAAAATGAAACTGACTTGAAGATCAAATGTCTGAGAGCAGATAATGGTGGAGAATTCACATCCAAAGCATTTCAGAAATATTGTGACGAAAATGGAATAGAAAGGCAATTCTCAACAACCAGAACACCATAGCAGAATGGAGTTGCTAAAAGGAAAAACAAAACTGTACAGGAAATGGCTAGAACAATGTTAAAGGACTCAAACTTAGATGATAAGTTCCGGGTTCAAGCAATTGATACTATCGTATTCATCTTCAATAGAGGTTTGCTCAGGAACAATTGTAACATGACTCTGTACGAACTATGGAAAGGAAGACTGGTTAACGTCAAATACTTCAAAATATTTGGAAGTAAATGTTACATCAAAAGAGAAGACCAAAAATTGGGCAAATTCGATTCCTGTGTTGACGATGGTATTTTCGTTCGTTATTCGTGCAAAAGAAAGGCTTATAGATGCTAGAATCCGAGGCGAAAACAAATAGTTGAAATCATAAATGTTTCTTTCAATGAAAATGGTGTTCTAAAGGATAACAATGAGATCATCTCTCCAAGCAAATCTGAGGGGCTTGATGTAGGATCTGTGAAGGATGAAGAAGAAGCTCCAGAACAAGACCAATCAAATAAGGAAACAACAGTGAAACAAGAGGAAATAAGAAATGATTAGCAAGATGTACAAGAAACTTCTCCAAAAGTTTTAAAAGAAGGGTGTCGAAAGAATCATCTATGAAATCAAATCATCGGCAACATAAATGAAGGAATTAGAACCAGAAGAAGTCAACAACTTCGTTCATCACAGCAAGCCCATCTTGCTCTATTAGCGACTTTTGAGCCTAGCAATTTTGAGGAAGCTAGTCAAAATAAACACTGGGTAGAAGCTATGAATGGAGAACTAGATCAAATTGAGAAGAACGACACTTGGGAATTGGTTCCATGACCAAAGGGTAAAAATGTTATTGGAACTAAATGGGTCTTCAAAAACAAATTGAATGAGGATAGACAAGTTACCAGGAACAAGGCAAAATTAGTCTGCAAAGGATATGCACAGGTTGAAGGAATCGATTTTGAAGAAACATTTGCTCCCATTGCTAGAATGGAAGCTATCAAGATGTTTCTCACTTGCGCCTGCTCGAGAAAAATCAAGGTCTACCAAATGGATGTTAAGTCAACTTTTCTAAATGGTGAATTGGAGGAAGACGTTTACATTGAACAACCCAAAGGTTTTCTTCTCTCTGACAAAGGAGACTATGTCTGCAGATTAAAGAAGGCTCTATATGGTCTCAAGAAAGATCCTAGGGCTTGGTATGCTCGTCTTGACGGATCTCTACATCAACATGGATTCAAGAAAGGAAGTGCTGACAACAATCTTTATGTGAAAGTGGATCAAGATAACCTAACAATTATTGAAGTATATGTGGATGATATAATCTTTGGAAGCAGTGATGACAGATTAAGCAAATACTTTGCCACAAAAATGCAAAGTGAGTTTGAAATGTCTATGCTTGGCGAACTGACATACTTTTTAGGGCTTCAGATTTCTCAATAGGATAAAGGAATATTCATATATCAAACCAAGTACATCAAAGAAATGCTCAAGAAATTCTAGATGGAAGATTGCAAGCCAGTCCTTACCCCCATGATAACAGGTTGCAAGTTAAGCTTAGAAGACTCATCAAAGGATGTGGACCAAAGGTTGTGTAGATCCATGATTGGTAGTCTCCTATATGTGACAACCTCCTAGCCAGATGTGATGCAGGTAGTTGGACAAGTAGCACGATTCCAGGCAACACCAAAAGAATCTCATATCATTGCCATCAAAGGAATTCTTCGATCTCTTAAGGGCACAACGGAATATGGTCTCTGGTATCCCAAAGGAAATGATGTGGTCATCTAAGCTTATGCAGATGCAGATTGGGCAAGAAGTGTTGATGATCGTAAGAGTACTAGTGGAGCAACGTTCTACCTAGGTGGTTGCCTTGTCTCATGGTTAAGGAAAAAGCAATCTTCAATCTCGTTATCCACAGCGGAAGTAGAATACATCGCGGCAACAACTTGTTGTACTCAAGTTCTTTGGATGAAGCAAACCTTGCAAGATCTTCAATTTAAGTTTGATGAGCCTATTCTCATCTTCTGCGATAACACCAGTGCCATCAATATCTCCAAAAATCTTGTGATGCATTCCAAAACAAAGCACATTCCGATCAAATATCATTTCGTTAGAGAGCAGATCGCCGAAAAGAATATCAAGCTTGAACATGTTGGCACAAAGGAACAAATTGCTGACATCTTTACCAAACCATTACTTCGTCAGTGGGAGTTACCCTTTGCCATTGATGACAAGGGGGAGATAAGCTAGTAGGAAGAGGTTTCATGATCGCAGGGGGAGTACTTGTGCTGCCATCAATGCCAAAGGGGGGTTTTTTTATCAGTGGTCATTGATGTCAACCCAAGTAGCGCCAGGGGCTACCCCGATCTTGCATGGGCATTTTGACTTGACAAATTACTCTATTCTAAGTCAAGGATATTCTAGATGGATTCTACTCATCGTGATGTTTCCGTTGATATATGGCATGCCACATAATTCTTCATGGTTTGAGAGATGTTTGTGTTCGAAGTTAGTAACTCCAGTTAATCGGCTAAAACCCTATCGGGTTGTGGCATGGTACTCATAATTGGTTGTGGTCATTGAATAGTCAATAATTAATAATGTTTTTTTCTCCTAAAATCCCTCCAATGTTTACTTGTTGAGGACCCTCTCAACTCAAGACATTCATATAAATAGTGACCCTCATATCCTCCTCTTGTGGGGATTTTGTGGCTTCAAACACGTCATTGTGGCATTTTCGCTATAACTTTTTTCTGTGAAGCTTCAGAATCTGAAATTAAAACTCATTTGAGTCGAAATATTGATGAACCTCGTGTCTGAATTTTAGATCTTTGTTCGCCATATTTTCAGAGATATGATCTGAGGAAGTTAGGGTTTTTGCAAGCTCCCGAATTCCATGTCAAACAAGTGACGTTGGGAAAATCGTCATAACTTTCTCTCCAAGCATTGGATTCTAATTTCGTAAATAGTGACAAAAAGAGGACAAATTGTAGTTTGTTGGTATCATTTTCAGGTTCAAAGGGCGCAACAATGACACATGGCACTTCGTACAAGTTTGCTTTACTGAACCAGTCTATAATCAGATCATGATGGGAGATTGGGCATAACTCTTTCTTGAAGAATCCAATCTTGATCATACCTATGGGGTTGGAAACATGACATAGAGCTACCACAAGACGAAATTTCAGAGCCTGGAGATCTGAAATTATGTAGATACAACAGATTCAATATCGAGCTCCTATAAGGCAAGAAAAAGCATGCATTCAAGGATCACAGCAGTAAGGACCACACATCAATAGTCAAGGGTAAGTATCCTACAACAAGGTATGTATGCTTAGTGTTTACACTTGAATTTTGAGTATCATCTCTAACATATGTCTTTGCAGGACAACGTAAGTATATATAGGGTCTCGGTTATATCTCTGTCTCTATATATCACAGTTAGTTTTGATACCACATTTCGGATTTCCTATTCTTGATACTACACATTTGATGCTACATATTCTTGATGCTACACCAAGTCTGCTAAATCTATATGATGTTGTAATTTCATGTTACTTGTCTTGTTATAGTTGATATAATGGTCTCTATTGTTGTACTTAGAAATTGGTCCATTGGTCCATTGAAATAGGGTCGGTCATCGGTTTTTATTGTATATATCTTTAGGTCAGTTTTCGATATAATCTTGCATAGAGTCCAGGCCTATATCAAGAGTGGGAGTCTTTGTCTACTACTGCAACAAGTCAACAACAAAAGTGACAGGCACACTTTAGGTACACATTGAAATTCTAATTTGTATTTATTCATTATTATGCACTTACATGTGTTTTGCAGGAAGAGGTAAGTTGAAGGGTATATTGTTTTTTTTTGGGATTGGTTTCACTGGGAAAATTTTGCATGCAGGTAGAAGAAGATTCAAGTACAACATCAAGCACGAATTCAAGAGTAGAAGTATCAAATCAAAGGAATCATTTCAGCAGGACATCCTTGAAGACATGACAGGCATCCAGATATCATGAAGTATTGTTAAGGCCAAGAGTCATCATTGTAAAGTTGTAAAAGAGTCATCATTGTAAAAGAGTCATCATTGTAAAGATTGTAAAAGAGTCATCATTGTAAAGATTGTAAAAGAGTCATTTGTGAAAGAGTCATTTTGCCTAGAGTTGAAGAGGCAGTGTTGGGAGGTATAAGAGTCACTGTTGGGATGATGTCATGGTTGGGTTGCAAGTCATAGAGTGATTGGGTATTTGGTCAAGTACACGAAAATCATTATACATCTTATTGTATCGTGGATTGTGTCCCTGGTTTGGGAATCCACAACCTTGTCTTACTTTAGTCATTATAGGGTGGCAGGGAGGTGCTAGGAAGGTGTATGAAGTCACCTATAGGTTGGGGCCTGTGAACACTTCAGAGTGGTGCTCGGGCGTGTTGTGGCTCGCTAGGGTGTTGGGGCATCCATTCAGTTTGATTTACTACACAAACCAGGGCGTTGGGGCGTCCTTCCAGTGGGAGATGGAGAAGAATGATTTTCTAGAATTCTAGGAAGTTGTTGCTTTCATTTCAATTGGCACTGAATATTAAAGAATTTATTAGAAAAGTGTTCAATGGATGGTTTTTGACCTATAGGGGGTTTTCCACCCAAAATTTTTGTGTCTAATATGTTGTTTTATTTACTGTTATTACTGCATAAATATTAATAATAATTGAAGATTAATAATGCTCTAAAAATATTTAAAAGTGTTAATTGCTAAGGAATACCGATTCACCCCCCCCCCCTCAGGATTTCCAACATGAGTGATATATAAAATTGTCGTATTGAGAACAAATTGAACCATCCTAGATTAATCTTCTAGGGAATATTTTGATCTATGGAAATGTGTAGTGAATAGTTATCGTATGAATGGATTTTTCAAACTTCGGTATTCCTAGGAACATAAATTTGTCGTCTATTTTCTAAGTGATACTGGTACATAGCTTGATCGGAGAGTCTGCTCTTGTGATTCGAATGTCGATACATAGCTCCTTGAGTTTGGCTTTCCCTTATCATGTTAGTGGTTGATTCCTGATTTTCTTCAGACGTTGTTGTTGTTGAGTTGGTGCCTGATTCATCACTTCGAACGTCCATCGTTTGAATTGCAATTTCTTGATGCAACTTCACTTCAATAGAAGTTGGATTTCCCTGAACTGTGAGATTAGTGGAATCTATGTTTGTTCCTTCTTCCCCAACTTGGACTACTACATCTAGCGATTTTGATGCTTTCTTTGCAACAATTTCTTTTTCTTATTGTCCTCAGGGTTTTTAATCTGTTTGAGAAGATTTTGGTTATGATTTTTGAGACATAAGCATTCCTCATTTCCTGAGTCAACTTTATTTTGGGCTTCAAGCTTCTCGTCTTTTAAACACTTGATTTGTTCTAATAGTTTTTTGTTAAGGTCTTTTAAGTATAAATTTTCCTCTTCTTTCTTTGATAGACTTTCATTGAATTTTTTGTCAAAACTTTCTTTTTCTTGTTCTAACTTGTGCTTCTTAGTTTTACACTTTTTGACTTGTGCAAGAAGTTTCTCATTGTGGTTCCTCAGATGCCAAATTTCTTCATTGCTTTCTGTTGATTTTTCATGAAACCGTCTTGGAGATCTTTATATTTCTTTTCTAATGCCTCATTCTTTTTTTGAAGTTTTGCAATTTCTTCTTTTAATTTTTTTAATTTGTTTTTGGGCGCTATCTTGATATTCTTCTAAAGCAAACAATCTTCGACATTTGGGACAAGGTATTGTGTGATTTTTAAAATCGATAAATATTGATCTCCTGCTCCAAAAAATGGACATCTAGTCCAAAATGTAGAGTTGTGTATGGAATCCATAGTTTCTCTGTTCATCTTCAAATTAGATTCTATCTTTCTTTAGTGATGAACTTTCTTTTGTGTTTGTTGCTAAGCTTAGGGTTAAAAGGTAACCCCTAATAACTTATAAATACCTTGGAATTACTATTTATTTAAATAATCCCTTAGATCACCTTTAGGTGTATTTTTTATTTTTTAATTTAAATATTTTATATAATATATATTAATTTATTAATAATTAATAAAATAATTAAATTAGTTAATTTAAAAATATATATATAAAACTATAGACTAACGAAATGGTGTCCGACGAAAAGAAACGTGACAACAATCAATGAATTTTGTGGTTGTGCTTTGAATAGAATCGACCCACAATGGATGGCAGTAGGGAATGTTTAGAGAACAACGTCCTCGAAAACACAGTTAGGGTGTTGAGGGAACAGTAGTTTCGTTGTAGGAAATAGTGGTTTAATCGACAATCGATGGTCAAGAGACAATGAAACTGCGACAGAGAAGAGTTGTTGGGGTAGTCAAGATGGAGTAGCGCTCAACGTGGAATAGGAATAATCGATAAACGCGTCAGCTGGAACAGAGTGAACACCCAAGACTGGTGAACGTCGAAGGTTGAGGGAGAGGTTGAAAATATTTGTAGAGTGGATAACAGTGGAGGCTTGGTCAGGGGAATGAAAGTTTGTCGTGGCTGCTAATGAATCGGTGGGTGACGAACGAGGAGGTGCCGAGGGTTTGTCGGAACAAATTAGGTAATGTGGTGACATCAAGGTCATATAGCAATGGTCGGGTGAAACAATTGTCAACCTGTGTGGTGGTTGTCAATTTTCACGATCTACGGTGGACTCAGACAGTTGCAATGGTGAGGTTTCTAGCGAGGGACGATGGTTGAAAGGTTACGACTGCAATCATGTTCATAGCTCCTCGGGTGGTGGTGGAAGTGTACAACCACCATGTTTGTTGTATATCGCGTAATTTTTGTTTTTTCTCTATCTTTTTTATTTATTTATTTTAATATATATATATATATATATATATATATATATATATTTTATTTTATTTATTTTTAAGTTTTTGATATAGTCTTTTTTTCACTATTTATTTTTTATAATTTTCTTTCTCTCTCTTTTTTATTTTTAATTTATTTTTATATATAATAAATTATAATCTTTTTTATAAAAAAAAATTTCCAATTTTTTTTAATGGCCAAGGGCCTAGTAGCGAACTGGCTTAATAGAGAACCTCCCACTTCATAGCAAAACGCTTGAGTCTTGATGGCAATAATGTGGACAGAGTTTGATGGCTAAAAGTCGGGATCAAACGTGGCTTTGATACCAATGTAACGACCAAAAGTCGTACATGCAGCGGAAATATTTAAAATACTTCGTAGACAAAGACATCCATCGTAGGATAGTAACTGTGATTTGTATATTGTATAAAGAATTGATGTAAGATGATTCAAATGAGAACGAGGGTCCTGTATATATAGCCATGTAAGTACCCTTTCATGAAGAGTCATGTCTGTGTGAAATGTTTTGAATCTACACATCAGAAATCCTACTGCAATCACCGGTTTATCATCTCCTACTTGTTATTACATTCAACAAGTTATTTAAATTATAAACAATGATGAAAAACACTCCTGCAGACTACACAGACATACAAATCATAAACTGAAAATATATGAGACAAACACACAAGGAACACAGTTATTTTTGGACAACACGTCCCCGAAAAAACCTAATGTGGGAAAACCGATGCATCAAATAGAGGGTTTATATTATTAAGCAAGCAAAATCTAAGTACAACAGGTTGCCTCTCACACCGGCTAAACTTTAAGAGAAATCTTGAAAGCAAGAAATATATACAAGGGTTTACCTCGTTCTCCAAGTCACAACTGATCCACTAAGCAGCCTAACTCCGACAAGCACTGCAAAATCCCAGTGAAATCTCTGCTTGGGCCAGCGTCTTGTCTTTAGGAGACTGTGTCACTCCTTCTGCTGGATCGATTTGTTGGAGGAAAATTGTTGTTCAACCCTCCCAACTCAGAACATCGCTTCTTCTGAAAAATATCGAACTTTTGACGATTATCTTGCACTACCACCGAAAGAGACCAACCTGGCCTGCGTCAGCAATGAGTGAGCCCCTTCCTAGGCTGCGTAGGTCTCTGCGTTGCCTCTCTGATGCTACTGCTACCTCTCTGCCTGGTACTCTTTGGCTCGGAACTCCTTTCTTATCCAAATCTCTGCTTCTGCCCCTCTCGCTGCAACTCAAATCACCTATTCAATTTTCTCAGTAAACCTCACCCCAGAAAAATCGAACTGACTAATCACTTGGTGTATCTCCAACTGACCCTCAAGCCTCCTCTTATACTTTTCCCGTTGATGAATCAACGACTGAGATTAAGTCCCTAATCAATGGCTAAGATTAAAACAGACTTGATCCTCGCCTCTTAGAAGCTTCTCACCCATATTTTTATTAATACCCATTAATATTTTTATTTTCCTAAGTTTAGACTTAGGAACCCCATTAAAAATATTAATTATTTCAATAACTCACAAGTCGGGTGGAATTTCTCGAAACGATTTCTGAGTCTTGGAGATCTCATTTATTCTATCCCCTCCACAAAATTTCGAAGCTAGAGCACATCCTTTGCTACCCAAAATCAACACTCCCTCTTAGCGAGGAATGTGTTCTAGCAATACTTCCCAGCAAAAGTATCACACTGATCCATTGCATCGGTCCTCTGTGCTATTGATGCTCGGCCTGCTGCCCTTCATCCACTGCGCTTCTTCACCTTGTACTGTTGCCCATGACACTGCCACTGCCACTGCTGCATATGTACCACAACTCCCTCTCAATATGCTGCATCATGCTGCCCATGGCACTGCCACTGCTAACTGCTGCACTACAACTCAGTTGCTGAGAAGTAAGAAATTGAAAAATCACCCAAAGTTGACATACTGGTCAGTCTGGATACCTCGTGATGCTGAAGCTACCTTAGCTGCTAATTTGTGCTAACCCTTTGCTGCTACTGTACTGCTGCAATCTGCTCTATGCCTCTTGCATTGTTGCAACCTCCACTGCGCTGCTTCAGACTTTGGCACTCTAGCTTTGCCACTATTGGTCCATCATCCCTCGCACCAATTGAATCTCGTCATTTTGCTATTGTCATAAGGACTCCTATAGCCGTATGTGATCCAAGAGTTTGGGCACCTCAAGGATCCTGCCCCTCTGTAGTCCTCCCAACTATTGTTTAACGTTGCCCCACCTCTTCTCTAAAGGTGCATGAGCACTCATGGCACAATCCTCGTCATCGTCCTCCTTGTCAACTTTCGCTGGAGCAGCCTTCGAGTCAGAAGCCTCTTCCTTGCCCTTCTTCCGGGGTCACTGAGTGGCGAAATGTCCTAGTTCCCCACACTTGAAGCATCTGACCTTGGATATATCCTTTTTCTTCCTTTTCTGTTGCCCTTGCTGTCCCGATGATGCGAGCGCTGCATCCTCCTCCTCCTCATTCTTGACTCGAGCTCCTCTGCCGCTACTTCCTACCTTGGTCAACCTCCTGGTCTCTTCCTAACAAAGAGAGTCCCACATCTCCTCCCAACTGGGGAGAGAAGCTCTCCCCAAGATACTTTGGACAAATGTCTCCCAATATTCGGTGACTGCATTTAGGGCAGTCCTGACCATGAACTCAGGATCTAGTGTAGACCCCACGGAAGTCAGCTAGTCTCGAATCCCTTGCAACTTGAGGAGGAAGGGATCGACCTCTTCTCCCTTTTGCATCTGGTACTGTCTCAGCTGATTCTCCAATAGCATCTTATGTTGAACGGAACCTTGGTACAAGGTGGTCAATGCCTCCCACATCTCCCTCGTTGTTTCCTTCTCAACAATGTGTGGGACCACATGATCTTTGACCCCATCTAGAATCATGCATTTAGCCTTCGCCTAGGCCTCCTCGTACTTCTTCAACAGATCAACGTTGACCGGAATAGCAACTACCTTCAAGGCATGGTCCTTGATGCAATTATTGCCTAGCATTGCCATGATCTTGGCCTTCTAGCCGACAAAATTGAATGCTCCATCCAATCTGCGCAGGCCGTGGACTGTTTCCCTCTCTGAGGGTTAACCACGTCAAAATACTGATGTATTGATCTGTGATCTGTTTGTGAGCGGTGTCCTTTTGGTGTTCTGTCTGAGGAACTTACCCTGTAAATTCCTACATGGTATCAGAGCTATTTGAGGGCCGCGTCCGTTGGTGATCCAAATCTGAAGCCGGTAGAACTGCATGCGGCTGTCGTTTCCTAGATCTACTGTTTCTGACTGTTTTCGGGCCGAGAGGACTGCTCTGTTGTGTTCGGAGCATCTGTTCCAGTGAGGAACCCCTTTCGTTTCACGCGAAAAGGTTTCCGGTAGCCCTATCTGCGTCATTTTTAAGATCTGGAGGTATACAGTCTTTATTTGCAGTTTACTGTTATTTTCTTTCTGCTTATTTCGGTTTCGGTTTATTTAGTTTTTTTTTAACCGGATCTATACCTTTCATTTCTGCGTATGCTCTTTGCCCTGCGACTCTGCTCTGTGCGATCTGGCAAATCAGAAACAGAAAGGAAGGATTTTTTTCTCATGCGTATGCTCTTTTCCCTGCACCTTAGTGTGATCTCGGAAAATCAGAAACATTGAGAAAAATATTTAGTTTTTCGGCTAAAGCTAACTTTGAGCCACAAGGTTTAATTTTTTTTATATTTAGTTTTTTGGGTAAAGCTAATTTCGAGCCATAAGGTTCGTTTTTCTTTGCATGTCCGTGTTGGGTTTT